>JAIUZE010031483.1:0-17247 GCA_022085475.1 Heliosperma pusillum | reverse complement strand
CGTTTCTTAATATTTCCCGCATGCTTAACATATTTAAAATCCGTCAAAACAACAACAAAACAATCAAGTATCGACACAAGACCAACGGACCAAATCACGGCCAACCAGACCGGACCTGGACCGGGCCTGAACCGGCCTGGTTTGGGTCGGTTTCCAGCCCCCCAAAACAGCCACCTTACACGGCCCCACCAACAAACAACCCCAAATTATTTCCAACATGTTTTAATTATCAAACAACCATTTTAACAACCAATTAAACCATCATCATACAAAAATCATGATTATGAACAAATCATCCAAATATGTCAAGAACACTAAACATGTCATAAATTCATACAACATAATAATCATAACCATCTATCATGTTACTACTTAAAAACCGTAAATCATAAATAACAACTAAAGTATGTAACATTAATTCGTCGAGTAACTCGGAATCGTTACCTTATCTAGCACAAAATCAAGTAGCACCCAAAATATAAGAACTAAGAAATAAGAAACCCGTCTACTAGTCTTCTTCTAATATATACGAGTCACCAAACTCGTCTTCAAAATCTTCCCCTATAAGAAATGACAAGAAAAATATTATTAGAATTAAAACTTGATTTTCCATAATTAAAGTGTTGAAAACGATTTTGTCGGAATTGAAAATAAACCGTACTTGAAGATGGAGAGCGAAGAGGAGATTCTAGAAATATAAGTTAGGACGGATTTGAATAAGAAATGAAGGTGTTATGATGATTTTGCTCAAGAACGATGAAGAACGATGAAGAACGATGAAGAACACCAAGAACGATTAACGAAAGTATTAAAAAGGTATTAAGTTGATTTATTGTAAAATGAAAAGATAAGTAGTGAAATAGAGTGGAGTGTGAGCCGTGTAAATATAGAGGAATTATGGAGTCGGGTTTTGAAATTTGTTGTTACGGGATTGACTCGGGTTTTATAATTATATTATGGTAATTGTTTAGATATAATTATATATTAAGTTAATTTAAACCAAATATCTAGATATTATGTTATTGTAATGAAAAGAAAGAAAATATCTAGTCCTATGAGAGGGTGAGGGAATAGGCGTGTGAAATGGTAGGAAAACGGGTCTGTTTTAAGCGATCTGTTTTAAGTTGACAGATCGATAAAGTTACAAATATCTTAGATATTATTATTAGTTTAATCATAAGAATGAAAATATCTAAAGTGAGTGGAAAAAGGTGACATGGGGCGTGTGACTCATGCCAAAGTCGAGTTTCGGGTTTGTTTCGGGATTTAAGATGACTCGGGAATAGTTAAATGACGTTCGGGTTTTTAAACCGTAAAACCTTCTCTTTAATTCCGAATAAATTCAAAATAATTATATTAAATTATCATAAATTCAAATAAATCTTAATAAAAATAAATTAAATTTATTATTTTTCAAAATAAATTTCGGTCTTTCAAATTTACGAGGTGAGTCGGAAAAGTCAACGAAAGTCAAAGTCGACTTAAAAGTCAAGAAAAGTCAAAGATGACTAAAAGTCAAGAAAAGTTTATGACGACTTAAAAGTCAAGAAAAGTCAATGACGATTAAAAAGTCAAGAAAAAGTCAAAGACGACTTAAAAGTCAAGAAAAGTCAAAGATGACTAAAAACGGGATTCTCAGGAATCTCGCGAAATTCCAAATACGAACTCGGAAAATCCCAAATACGACTCGAAACAATAAATTCTATTTTAAAAACTTAAGTTGCTGAAAAGTCCGTTAAAGATATTTTTACTAGAAAAATAGGGTACTTTTCGGGTTGTTACATACAATCCATGGGACCGTCTTTTACCATCAAAGTTTTGCTCGCTACAACCGAGCCGGTTTCCTCGGAATAATTCGATTCTGACAGAGTCTTCCATATATCAAGTTTCGCAAATTCCTTTCAATATATGTTTCCCCAACGAGAGTTCTCTTGAGGACAGAGACATGTAGATTCTCACATATATCTTTCAAACGGTTGGCCAGCCTCTTAATGCACCCTATTCAAGCGGCTAGCTAGCCTCATAACGCACCCCACTCAAGCGGCTGGCAAGCCTCATAATGCACCCCATTCAAACGACTGGCGAGCCTCATAATGCGCCCCATTCATGCGGGTGGAAAGCCTCATGACGCAACCCCATTCAACGGATGACAAGCCTCAGAACACAACCTCAGCCCAAATAAGAAAATGCCTCAGGTATGACTCCTTATGGTTGGCAAGCTTTTACACGTAGTCTAACGGACTTTAAACAACCCTCCCCGATGGTCGACAGACTTTAAAATGTTCCCGAAGACAAGGCCTTGGTTCAGACCCCTTGAACCGCCTCGTGTGGCCATTGTCATCAGATTGTAATCTTTGATTGACCTGGTGGCTATACTTTGACTTTTGCTTTGTCCAAGCCTCAGTCAAATTGAGGGCTTTGTAGATACCTCGTTTCTACACCTTCCGCCAACCAACCAGTGATGATTGGGCCGCATGTTGGTAGGCGAAATAATTTATGATAGTGCGTAAGTTTATCGTCAAGTGATAGCTCAAACACTTGATAGTGCGTAAATTTATGATAGCGCTGGTACGGTCGTTTTGACAGTCATTAAAGTTTATTTGGAGTCCGGGTCGAAAAACCGCTTCATTTTCTATAAACTGCTTTAAAACTCCGAATCGGAACGCTAAAAAATATTCGGATTATTTTATTATATATTTCAAATCCTATTTATTTTAATAAAGTTATCCCGTATTATCTTTTAAAATGGAAGTGTAGATAAACCACAATTCCGTAATGGAAGCGTGGGAATCTTCCTTCTTTAGCAAGAAACCTATGGGGAAATGACGCAGCAGGTGCTGCGCCTCTTCGAAGGATCGCAGTTCTGCTGCGCGTCTTCCCCAGCCTGTTCATTTCCAGAGGTTGAGCAGTTCTATGACTCTTTCACATTTTCTACTATAAAAGGAGATGTCCGTTCTCAGTTTTAGGCCACGCGAGTGTTCCGCCCATTCTCTTCTCTCTTTGCATTCTAGACCTTACCCTAAGCTATCGACATCTACATCTTCGTTCTCACATTTTCTACTATAAAAGGAGAACTCCGTTCTCAATTTTAGTCCTTTAACAAGGGCATTTTCTGCATACATTCGAGTCGAGCTATTACTAAACGTAACTTAGTTTATCTCGTTTCATCAACATGTAAGTCTGAGGGTGTTAATCCCGTCTTTTATTTTTTTGTATCATTTATTTTCTTACTATTCATGTATGATCTATGTCAGGAATAAGTTCAAAACAAATTTTAATCGAAAACCCTTTTCACAAAACCCTCTTCGAAGAGTCGCTGCATTTGCTGTGCCTCTTCCAAAGGCTGCCTGCACCTGCTCTTATTCTTCCTCTGGTATCTGCGCCTTTCTTTTTATTTTTCTTATTTTATTCTTTTCATATTTAATCTTTTAAATCGGCTTGTTCTTGGCTTAGATCCATAGTAATTCAATATTAGCGGGTTTTCGTCTCTCTAAATCAAGATACGATTTTAGAGTTTGATTTGTTCATATCAAGTCTCTAGATTCATCATTGATACAATTAGTCTTGTAATTTAACATATTAAACAACTTTCACTCGAGTCTTAGATCAATAATTAATCGTAAATACCAATGAACATTAACTGATTGCAATTCTATCTTCACATCCAGAACCCAACTGAAGAACAGGCGCAACAGGTGTTGCGCCTCCTCCAAAGGACGCACCTGCTGGTGCGCCTGTTCTGAGCTGGTTTATGTCTCTGAACTTCCATTATCGTTTCGACGTAGCATTACTTATGTTTAATCAACTATTAACTCTAATATCACTGCTACTCTGTCAAATTATTTTATTTTATTTTCTTTCAAAACCTTTTGTTTTGGATATAATTCTGGCGTAGATCATGTGACGGTTTTTAGTGCCTAAACGAGCGATTAAATGTTATGATTGCTAGAATGTCGATACTGCTGCCTTTTGGTGTATTAGTGCAGATTAGATGCATTTGCGGAACAATTTAATGATACTAAACACCGCGGAGTCGATGGGCACAAAGATCGAGAAGTATGAAGAAGGAACATAGTGAAGAGAATAGCATTCAAGAATCACTTGATCAAGTGTGCATATACTCTATCGAGTCGCGAGACGAATATAGCTAATGCAGATGAGGAACACTTGATCGAGTATTTGGAAACTCAATCGAGTCACAAGCTTAATACTCGATCGAGTACCCCAATACTCGAGCGAGTATTCCCAGAAACCCATGTTTTCCTAAAACTCTTTAATATCAAATTATTGTGTAATATAAATAGCAAACGCGTACCTTATTATTTCCTATGCTTTTATTACTAAGAAACACCTTAGAAACCCTAGTTTTATTAGCTTTTCTACTGGATTGATTCATCGAGACTATTTCTTTCAGTTCAAACTTTTAATCGGTATTTTTACTAATCTTCTTCCGTCAGTTATTATTAGATCGTTAGTTATTCTTTGTTAAATCTTTTATTCATTGTTAATAATGTTTAACTTATTTATTATTACTGTTATTTACATCGTTATGAGTATCTAAATTTCTATCTAGGGTTGAAAGGGGATCTAGGATTGTTAAAAGGGGTAGCTTAATTGGTTAAATTGTAATTGCATGGTTATCGTTTGATTATCGTTTTAAACCTAGTTAATTGATTACTGGCCAGGATTAACTAACTAGTCTTGCAATTTAGGATTTCAACTGACAAGGTTAAGACTAAGATAGGCTACGATAATTAAATAGAACTCGTTTAATGATAAGGATCGCATGTTAAATTGTATATTTAAAGGGCATAATTGAATCAATCAATCTTGTGACCTTATATAACTTTAGTACATATTCTAGTCCTGTTTTCAAAGGAGGTTAAGGGAATTGAGCAAGCCAAGATTCCCGCAGAAGTTGAGCCATTGATAGGTCAATATCAAGATGTGTTCCATGAAGAGCTACCTAGTGGCCTACCTCCCCTGAAAGGGATTGAGCATCAGATTGACCTTGTCCCAGGATATGTACTCCCTAACATACCTTCATACATGTGTGATCCTAAAGTTACTCAGGAACTACAGAAACAAATTGATTAACTTATGGATAAGGGGTTTGGAGTGAGTCTTTGAGCCCTTGTGTTGTACCTGCTCTAGTGATGCCCAAGAAGGATGGCATATGAAGGTTGTGCATTGAGAGCAGAGCCATCAACAACATCACGGTCAAATTCATGTTTCATACACCTAGGCTGGATGACATGTTGGATGAGTTGAGTGGTTTGAGGGGGAATTAGATATGGAGGCAATGGGTATCAACGATCGGAGTTCTCTAGCTCTTGCCTTCTACAAGAGGTACTTCCCACCACAGAAAACCAATGCCATAAGGGGCAAATTATAAGTTTCAAGCAAAGTCCCACTAAAAAATTACATGATGCATGGGTTCGCTTTAAGAAACTAGTCAAATCTATCCCACATCATGGTTTTGAGACTTGGTTCCGATGCAACGAATTCTATAATGGGTTGTATGATGACCATAGAGCTTTGTAAGATTCTGCTCCTAATGGGAGATTTCAAACTAATACAACTTATGCTCATGCCTGGAAGTTAATTGATGAGATAGATACTCACACTGCTGAGTATGGTAACCCAGGGGCAATGTGAGAGGGGGTAATTCAGATAGTGCCGTTTGAGCTTTGTTGGAGGCATTGACTGCCCAAATTGCAGAATTGAAAACTTCACAGTCTTTGGGAAATAAGTAAAAGGTTCATGCCATGGTTCAACAAGAGGTAAGTTGTGAGAGATGTGGTACAACAGGGCATAGTATGGTTGAATGTATGAGTACGGTTGAACAAGTCCTTGCTTTTCAGTCCTTTAAGCAAGGTAGTTCGAACTCCAATTTTTACAACGAGAGGACAAGGGAGGATCCAAACCTCTATTATCGAAGTCAATATGTCCTTAATCCTACCCCGCCAGCGCCTCAGCAACAAGGTTCATCATATGTGATTCCTCAAAATCGCAATTCTCAAGGCAATTATAACTGTAAAAATCAAGAAGGCCAAAACTTTCAACCAACCCCTCCTTATGCACCTCCCAATTGGCAACTGAAAATCCACAAAGGCAACCGAGAAATCTTCCTCCTTAAGGACAACCCCCACACGAACAAGGTAATGCTATTACCTTGAGGAGTGAGACCCATTATAAGGGTCCAGATATGCCAAGCCAAGACGATATAAGCACGAGTGATAAAGCCGAAGCAAAATCACCCGGTCTTAAAGACACTCGATCGAGTTAACCAATACTCGATCGAGCATCTTCCTCTAAAGCTGAAAGTTCGCCCGTCTTAAAGACACTCGATTGAGTGCCCCCAATACTCGATCGAGTGTCCTATTCTGAGAAAGAAATTGCTACGATCTTTGGTTCACTCGATGGAGTAAAACAAAAACTCAATCTAGTGACCTTAAGACCAGACTATGAAGACGGCGAATTAGAGAAAAAAGAAGAAAGAAGCCGAGCCCATCAAAATTGTTCTTCCTTTTCCTCAACGACTACATAAATCCAAGTTAGATCAATAATTTGGGAGGTTTATAGAAGTAGTAAAGAACTTGCAAGTGAGTGTACCAGTTACTGAATTGATCACTCAAGTGTCGGCTTATGCGAAGTTTATGAAAGATATATTGACAAGGAAGTGATTCTTTAATAGAGTGGAGATAGTCGCATTTACTAAGGAATGCATCGCTGTGTTACAATCCCGTTCACCACCTAAGTTAAAGGATCCATGGAGTTTTTCTTCTCTTGTAATATTGGTCGTTTAAGTATTGATAAAGCCCTTTGTGACTTGGGGGCTAGTGTTATTGTGATGCCATTCTCTATATGTCAAACGTTAAATATGGGTCTACTAAATGTTACAACTACGACCTTACAAATGGATGACCGCTCTATTAAACTCCCTTTAGGGATTTTAGAAGACGTGCCAGCTAGAGTAGGGAAGTTTTATATTCCAGTTGACTTCGTAGTATTAGACATGGCTGAAGACACCCAAATTCCTATCATCTTAAGTCGGCCATTCCTTCACACAGCAGGGGCAGTCATAGTTGTTAAGAATAAAAGACTTACACTCACAGTAGGGGATGACACTATTACATTCAATCTAGATAATGCAATGAAACACCCCATGTTAGAGGAGACATGTCATAGGATTGATATTGTGGATATGCCTGTTGATGATTGTCTCTCTTTGTGTTTGAATATGGATCCTTTGGAGATCGCCTTGGGGTCTAGCACTGTTGAAGTTAGAACAAGCTCATGGAGTAAAGAAGTTGTTGAGATGGAGAATTTGCTGACGGGAGAGGAATGCAAGCTACAAAAGACTTATAGCTTAGGTAACTCCCATACGGTTACCGAGGTAAAGAAACCCAAACTTAAGCCCCCCCATCTCAAGTATGTTTTTCATGATTCCAAAGAGGTGTATCCTATAATTGTCAGTGCTAGCCTATCTGAACGCCAACTTTCTGATTTGTTAGTGGTTTTAAAAAGATACAAAAGGCTATAGGCTATAGCATTGACGGTTTACAAGGTATTAGTCATGACTTTTGTATGCACCATATCCACATAGAAGAGGACCATAAACCTTGTAGGAAAGGTCAATGTCATTTGAAACCTACTATGCATGAAGTAGGTAGAAAGGAGGTTCATAAATTGTTATATGCCGGGATCATATATCCTATTTCTGACTCAAAGTGAGTTAGTCCTGTTCAGGTAGTTCCTAAGAAGGGAGGGACTACGGTCTTCACCAATGAGAAAAACGAGCTCATATCTAGTAGACAAGTGATTGGGTGGAGGATGTGTATTGATTATAAGAGGCTTAATGTAGCTACCAAGAAAGACCACTTCCCTCTTCCCTATATCGACCAACTATTAGAGCGTCTAGGGTGTCATAACAGTTTTTTGTTATTTAGACGGCTACTCGGTATTCTTTCAGATCCCCATTCATACTGATTATTAGGAAAAGACTACCTTCACATGCCCTTACGGTGTCTTTGCTTATCGAAGAATGCCTTTTGGGTTATGTAATGCCCCTTCCACCTTTCAACGTGTATGATAGCTATTTTTTCAGATTATATCGAGTCTATCATGGAAGTCTTTATGGATGACTTTAGTGTCTATGGGACTGATTTTGAGGTTTGTTTAGCTAATTTGTCTAAAGTCGTACAACGTTGTTAGAAAGCAATCTTGTGTTAAACTGGGAAAAGTGCCACTTCATGGTGACTGAAGGGGTGGTACTTGGTCATTTGGTGTCTGGACGAGGTATCCAAGTGGATAAAGCTAAAGTAGAAGTGGTTGAGCAATTACCATACGCGGTAAATGTTAAAAGTGTTAGGAGTTTCCTTGGTCATGAGGGATTTTATCGCCGTTTCATCAAATCTTTTTCAAAATATGCTCAATCATTGACTAAGCTTCTCCATAAGGTGCCCCGTTCGTGTTTACTGATGAGTCTGTTAAGTATTTTGACAGGATTAAACATGCGCTTATGTCAACTCCAATTATCTAGTCTCCTGATTTGAATATGCCGTTTGAGATCTTGTGTGATGCCAGTGACTATGAAGTTGGGACTGTTTTGAGGCAAAGGAAGGATAAGGTGTTTAATGCGGTTTATTATGCTAGTAAGACTTAAGATGGTGCGTAAGTTAACTATGCTACTACTGCGAAAGAGTTACTTGTTGTTGTCTATGCATTGGATAAGTTTAGAGGCTATCTTGTGGGCTCTGAGGTGATAGTCTACACTGACCATGCCGCACTGAAGTATTTTTAGGCTAAAAAGAAAGCCAAACCTTGACTTACTCGATGGATTTTATTACTACAAGAATTTGATTTGGAGATCCGTGATTAATCTGGTGCAGAGAATGTAGTTGCTGACCATTTGTCTCGTTTGAGATATGAAGGGGGAGATCCTATCCCCATTGATGATTCATTCGATGATTTGCTGACTATGCCTGCCATTACCTTGGAAACTCCATGGTTTGCTGACTATGCCAACTATTTAGTTGGGGGAAGTATGCCTCCCGATCTATTTTATCAGCAAAAGAAGAGGTTTTTACACGAGGCCAAGCGGTACTTTTGGGATGATCCCTATCTATTTTGGGAGTGTGCCGATGGTATTTACCGACGATGCATTCCAAAGGTTGAGGTACATGCAACTCTGTCTCATTGTCATTCCTCTTCTTATGGTGGTCATCATGGTCCCTGAAGGACATTTTCTAAGGTGATGTAGTCGGGATTTTATTGGCCGACTATTCTCAAAGAAGCTACTAGTTTTGTTCGTTCTTGTGACGCGTGTCAAAGGACGGGTAATATTTTGCAAAGGAATGAGATGCCTCAAAAGGGGATTTTGGAGGTTGAAATATTTGATGTTTGGGGTATTGATTACCAAGGGCCATTCCCATCTGAAAGTCCAAGACCTCTAATTAGACTCTTCTAATTAGTACATTAAATTACATTGACTTAATGATTTAGGATCTAGTTATCATGCATGCAAATATAAAAGCATAAATATAAAGGTAAGAATAAATTTTCTTACAATGAGGAATTTTCGGTCAAAATGGGCACAATAAGAAACTCTTTTCTTATTGTTCTTGAGCATGTATTTAGTGGATGATCCTCCATAAACCAACCTCAAAGTAGAAGGCCTCCTTCTTGTTGCACCCAAGACTAAACCCAAACTATCACTATATATTTAGACTAGAAAATATAGTGATAAGAAGAAACTAATATAAGTTTTATTACTACTTTAGTAATAATATGAATATTAGTTATTTGAGAGTTTAGAGAGAAATTATGCTTAGAGAGATAAGCTAAAAATAAGTGAATGAACAAGTAGTAAAATGAACAACCAAAATGCTCTAATAAAGAGCACATGGCCGGCCCTCCTACTCAACATATGCCTTATTTTTGCTCAAAATAATCACATGCATAATGGTAGTGTGTAAGGGTGGTTATGATGATTAAAGTATGGAAGATATGTCACTATCAAATAGTTGATTGTGTGTTAGAAAAGAATAACACACAAGCTTCTTCCATGTGCTCAAAACCGGTCCATTATGCTCTATAATGGTCCATTTTGATTTTTTGATATTTGTCCCACAAATACTTATTAATCATATGCTTAATTATCTAGTATAATTTAGTGTTAATTTGATCATAAAACAATTATATGACTCAAATATATATACTTATCTTTTAAGTGATATTTTACCATTATATCACAATATAAAGGATCCCTCAATGTTCAGTTAATTTATTATACAACTCCTTGTAAATATAATTAACTAATTACCTCTACCTCATAATATATGCATAACCTCAACTAATTTAATGAATTAACGATTAATCACTAAATTAAATCTTATTTAATCGTATTAAAATAAGACGTAAAATTTATTCGGTCAGTTATCGTATAATTGACTAATAAACTTGAACGGAAATGAGTTCCTAACTCAATTCCCAATAAATAACTCTCGTAACCAAACATATATCAAATATATCTGTATGAGACTTAATTAAAGTGTATCGTATACAAATAATTAGTTTTCTGTTTGGGTCTCATCCTATAGGTGTGACCTAAAGGGATCAGTTGATCACCGCCGTCATACGACAATAACGTCAAACTCTAGTCAGCGTTACCGATTTACGTTAATCAACTGACGTGGAGTATCAAAATATACTAATCATGCCACGTATATTCCAAATGAGATTTATTATATAAATGCACTATTGTGGAGGACACTTACTCCAACACCATCTTCTCATGGGAATCAATATACTCTAATAGCAGTTGACTATCTTTGAACATGGGTGGAAGCCATTGCGAGTCCCACTTGCGATGCCAAGGCAATTAGTAAACTGTTTCAGAAGATTATATTCCCACGATTCGGGGTCCCTCGTGCTCTCATTAGTGATGGAGGGAAGCATTTCAATGAACGCCATCTTAACACTTTATTGAAGAAATATGACGTTACACATCGTCGGGGGTTAAGCTATCATCCGCAGACAAGTGGGCAAGTAGAGGTTTCTAAAAGGGAGATTAAGTCAATCCTTGAGAAAGTTGTAAGTAAATCTAGGAAGGATTGGAGTCGTAAGCTTTATAACACTCTATGGGCTTACTGAACTGCATTCAAGACTCCAATTGGTGCATCACCATACCAGTTAGTCTATGGCAAGGTGTGCCATTTACCGCTAGAACTCGAGTATAAGGCTATGTCGGCCATTAAGGAGCTTATTATGGATTCCTCACTGGCGGGTGAGAAACGACTTATGCAATTGAACGAGCTTGATGAGTTTCGGTTGCATGCCTATGATAGTGCTCGGGTTTACAAGGAAAGGACGAAGAAATGGCATGACAAACATATCTTGCAGCGGGAATTTCAAGTTGGTGATAAAGTATTATTATTTAACTCTCATTTGCGCTTGTTTCTACGTAAGCTCAAGTCTAGATGGTCAGGACCATTCATAATTACTTAGGTGAACAAATTTGGGTCGGTTACACTACAAACTGACAAGGGAGAAACGTTCAAAGTAAACGGTCAACGTTTGAAAATCTACTATGAAGGGGCATTTGTTGGGGTGATAGAGGTCGTCGACCTCTTCTCCATATCTTATTCTCTCATTTAATGAGGTAGCACGGTCGTGCGGGACCGTTATCAACCAGCGCTACCAGGAGGCAGCCTGAATGTTATTGTATTTAATTTGTATATCTGAGTATTTTATTGCTTATTAGTTAGTTAATTTAATTTATTTCCATCTTCTAGATTAATTAATTACTTTATGAGAGCAAAAAGGGAGTGAATTTTACGTCTCTTATGAGTAATATTGTAGAGAAGAAGATTTTTGGGATTACAACGAATTGGAGTTGACAAGAGCTGGTCTTAAAATCACTCGATCGATTACACCAAAAACACGATCGGCTGACTTTTTGAACGGAAATTGTAATTCAATACCATAGCTAAATAAGCCCGACTTTTGGACGCTCGATCGAGTGTTTGCATACTCGGTCGACTATCTGAAAAACTCGATCGAGTCGGTCGGTTCATCCGATTATGCGGAATCAAATCAATTTCAATCAATTTTCAGATTTTCGACTTACCTAGGGTTTGGGTCAAAAAATATGATATTTTGGCTTAATTCTTGTGTTCTTTGCCTAAAATATGGTTTATTCTCCATATAATCACCATTACCTATCCTTCTAGGTTATAAACCATTGCTTTTGAGCCATATTTTTGAGATTTTCGAGTAAGGTATGCCATAAAATCGCCAAGTTCACCATTTTTGTTGCTTGATTGTTCTTATTGAGTATGGCAGGTGTGCATAGGACTAGCAAGAGGAAAAAGGAACGTGCAAGAACTTCCACATCCGCTCTAAGAGTCATTCCGGTTATTCAACAACCCGCTCCACCTCAGATTGACCCGATTCCAGCGTATCCTTGGGTCACTTTCCGGGATCAAGCTCAATGGGATGAGTTTGTTTACTTAATGGCTCAACCTATGTATTCAAGTCGGTGCGTTTCTACCGATGTTCTTACCTCTTTGGGCACCCGAGGTACTCTCACTGCTATTTTCGCTCATCTCAGATTACAGGGCATCTTTAACCTTTCTGAACATTCTCATCGTCCCTTGACCCTCGAATTTATGAGTTTATTTGTCTATAATGGGTCTAACTATAGGGTCTGTTTTCGGTTGACGAACCAAGAATTTAGTATCACTTTGAATAAATTCGCAGAGTATTTGGATCTTCGGGCTCATGGCGAGGACGAACTAATTCGTCTACCCCAAGGGATTTCCGCCGTCCATTACTTTCCCTTGTTCACCGGTTTTACGGATGTTGATATTAGTGCTATGGCACTTAGTGATGTGCAACATGTTTGCATTCAGCTATCTCTACGGATTTTGAGTTATCTTTTATTTGGTCGTCTTGATTTTAGTAAAGTTAACTCTTGGTAAGTGTTTTTGCTTGTATCTTATCTTAACCCCTTCCGTGAATATGCTTTTAGTTTTAGTGCACCTGGCATTGTTTGTACTGCTCTGAAGAAGATGGCAGGTAAGACATCTTCACTAGATTGTGGTGCCATTGTTACTCGTTTTACTAGGCGTTTGGTTAATTTTGAAAGGCGGGAGCCCTATGTTGCCATGACGGAGATTACTCCTTTGTTGTTAGATGAAGATTATTTACGTCATACGTTGGATTGGTTAGCGGTTGTGGATCACAAGTTTTATTAGAAGGTTAAAGAGGGTTTATGGGTAAAGTTGCCGGATCATGAGTATTTGCCTAGGATAGCTCCCTTCGAGATGGACGCTTCTCTGATGCGTCCTCTTTCCGAAACATACTTGATTTCACCTAAGCTTCTTGTCGCTTTACTTACAGCGTAAGTTTGAGTTCGCCACCGTCGGCCCCATCTAAGCATTCTACTGATCCTTGATCTCATCCACCACCACCCCCGCCGCAGACTTCGGTTTTTTCGGGTCCCCCTTTCCTCCACCCATATTAAACTGTAGACCTTCTTGAAAGGGAGGTGAGGATCTATCAGGGGACAAACAATGGTTTGGTAATGCGGCATCTGTGGGAAGATATGGAGAGAGCCTCACTTGGGACGCTTCTGCCCCGACATCCTTTGACACCCCGGATGTTACTGGAGGGGTCTGGGTGATGATAGTGTATTCCACAACTATGGGGTGACGAGGAAGACATGGACGGATCAGTTTAGTAATGCTTATGGTTGTCTTGGACGACCATTCTTTACACCTATTCGTTTTGATGAGCTAGTTGGTGGTTTCCGAGCACCTTCTTTTGGTAGGGGTCATGGTAGTGATAGGGCGAGTACATCTGGTGCTCGCCAAGATGATCCTAAGCTACATGCCATCCTTGACGAGGTTGAGGATTACGATGAGGCCTTTCACGGGACTGGTGAGGATGAGTAGTAGTGACAGCTGGTTATATCCCCCATTTTGCAGCTTGTTTGGAGGGGTCTATGTCTAAGCATCATGTATTATCTATCCCTGTATATAATTTTCTTGTATTTTATTTAGTTTTTTAGTTTTAGTTCCCCTTCCCTTTTGTTAGATGTGTCCTTTAGGCTGCTGTTGATGGAATTGTTGTGTGATTGTTGTGTTGTAGCGTCACATTGAGGACACTGTGAAATTTAGGTTTGGGGGACGAGTCTTTATTTATGTCGTGTATTTATTTATTACATTGTGTGTTTTAAAAAAAAATCCATAAAAAATAAAAATCCAAAAAACATGTTATTTATTTTATTAGGTCGAGTCTTGGTGAAATTGAATATCAATGATGATAATTTGTATTACTTTTGCATTTGAATCCCATCTTAGTCATCCAAGTACATTGTTTTGACAAGTTATTCTGAGAACAAAGCTTAATGCTCTAGTCTTGATTGTATTAGACATACCTTTTGCTAATTAGATTTAACATAGTTTGTTGGTAATACACTTAAATTTCTGAGGACTATAGAGCTTCGTATGCCAGGAACATTAATAAACAGGTCTCATTATCATTAGGTCTTTGAGTGTGGTACTCCTAGTGGAATGTGTAACATCAAATTGCATAAATGTGACATTAGTTTCTTGATACTTTTACGCGTTCGTTTGATAAAGTACATGAGGAAATGCGATTCTTTTTGTGCAAATAAGCCTCACATAGCCAAAAAGACTTACTTTTATATCATTATTATTGAGTTCTTTATATTTAGCCCGTTTGAGACTTTGTAGCCTTTTTTATAACCTATCTAATAGCTACATCCCTAGACTTTCCCCACCTTATCGAGACAGTCACATTTGTTTATTTTTCATGCCTATCTTGCTATTATGGTTGGGTTGGGACTTGTATTATCAAAGTGGGTGTAGTAAGTTTTTTTTTAGCAATTTTGTATTTTTTCCTTTGTTAAGAAAAGTTGTATGAAGCAAAAGAAAAGAAAAAAAGGAAAAAGGAAAAAAGAAGAAGAGAATTCGAAAAAAATGAAACTCGAAAAAAATGAGATGAAAAGAAAAAAAAATAAGTTGCTTCAATTGAATTGTTTAAGGGAAAATGAAAGGGAATTTGCTAGAGTCTAATCTATATTTTGAGAGTATTGTCGACATTTCTCTTGTGTTGTCAAATTTTAAGATGATTTCTCTAGTTGGGTTTAGTATGTCCTTGAATATCGTAGAATTGGTTTTGTAAGTGTCGCTGCGGCTACCGGTCTTAGCCTCACTTTCTCATACGTGCCTTGGCACAACCCACTTATATACCTTGACCCATTAGCCTTCCTTATTGTCCTTGATTTATGTACTTTGGTTTTATTGCGAATGCGTATTAGTTGGGGAAATTACTATCACATTAGAATGCATGCATGTTTCATAAGCTGAGTGAGTGTTTCTATTTCTTTTTATCTTTACAAAACTCACCATTCAAACACATTTGAGTGTATGAGTGAATCCGTGAGAATCCGACTAATATGTCTTGCAAGATCGAAAGGTACTTGGTTTTGTCTAATACGGTATCATGTAACATCTCGTGATTTGAGCTGCGTTTTCTATTGCCCATGCCGAGGAATTCGTTTTGTCGGTACATCTTTGGTCATTACTTTGTTATAGATATGGACGACTCGGGATTTGTATGTGCATAAGCATTAGCTCTGAGATTTTTGATTTCACCATTTGTATGTTTTATTTCTATTGTGTCTAGTGCTTTGCTTGAAGGCAAACAAATGGATGGTTTGGGGGAGTTTGATGAGTCATATTTATATACATATTTTTGTCTCCCCTTAATCACTTTAGTGACGGTTTAACCTTAAACGAGCGATTAAATACTATAATTGCTAGAATGTCAATACTGCCACCTTTTGGTGTATTAATGCAGATTAGATACTTTTGCGGAACAATTGACTGATACTAAACTCCGCGGAGTCGATAGGCACGAAGATCGAGAAGTATGAAGAAGGAGAGTAGTGAAGAGAATAGCATTCAAGAATCACTCGATCGAGTAAGCATATACTCGATCGAGTCGCGAGAAGAATAGAGCTAGTGCAGATGAGGAACACGCGTTCGAGTATTTGGAAACTCGATCTAGTCGCAAGTATAATACTCGATCGAATACCCCAATACTCGAACGAGTATTCCCAGAAATCTACGTTTTCCTAAAACTCTTTAATATCGAATTATTGTGGAATATAAATAGAAAACTCGTACCTTATTATTTTCTACACTTTTTTTACTTAGAACTGAAAGTCCTAGACCTCTAATTAGACTCCATTAATTAGTTCATTAAATTACATTAACTTAATGATTTAGGATCTAGTTATCATGAATGCAAATATAAAAGCACAAAAGAAAAGATAAGACCAAAACATCCTTACATTGGGATTTTTTGGTTCAATATGGGCAGAATAAGAACTCCTTCTTTTTGTTCATGAGCATGAAATTAATGGATGATCCTCCATAAAACAACCTCCAAAGTAGAAGGTCTCCTTCTTGTTGCACCCAAGATTAAACCCAAATAATCTTAACTTATTATTAAGTAGATAATAAGTAAGAATTAATACTTCTAATATTATTGTATTACTACACTAGTAATATGGTATGAATATTAGTTTGCATGTGAGTTTTAGAGAGTTTTAGAGTTAGAAAGAGAAGTATGAAATAAGCATGAAAATCAAGTGTATGAAAAATGAACAACAAGTGCCCATTATTTGGCACTATGGCCGACACCCATCAAGTGATTTTCTTCTTATTTTATTCACATGCATAATGGTAGTGTATGCGATTGTATAATGATAATGATAATGTGTCATACATGTCATAACATAAGGTGGAGTGTAGGATTAGATGAGAACAATCATCATTGATCTCCACTAGCACTATATCCGTCCTCCACTAGCAAAATGTGGTCTATTTTGATTTTTGATATTTGTAGCACAAATACTTATAATCATATGTTTAATTATCTTGTATAATTAGGTGTTAATTTGATCATATAACAATTATATGACTTAAAGTAATAAACAATATGTACTTAACTTTGAAGTGATGTTTTACCATTATATCAATATATAATGGATCCCACATTGCCCAGTTAATTTATTTTACAACTCCTTGTAAATATAATTAACAAATTACCTCTACCTCAAAATATATGCATAACCTCAACTAATTTAATGAATTAACGATTAATCACTAAATTAAATCTTATTTAATCGTATTAAAATAAGACGTA
>JAIUZE010031482.1:0-17407 GCA_022085475.1 Heliosperma pusillum | reverse complement strand
CACGTCTGGACGTGTGCATATCATGGCATACATGATCGATCCTATAGCTGATGCATAAGGAATCCGACTCATGCGCTCGACCTCTTCCGATGTCTTTGGTGCCTGAGCTTTACTCAAATGCATCCCAGAGACCATTGGAAGGTTCCTCTTTTTGGAGTTGGTCATTCTGAAACCTCCTCAAGAATCTTAATCTATAAAGACCTCCTGACTGAGGGATAACATCCGTCGTGATCTATCTCTGTAGATACGGATCCCCAAAATTCTTTGTGTCTCGCCCAGATCTTTCATCTGGAAATGGTTCTTTGACCAAACGTTTACCGAAGTTAAGAGAGGTATGTCATTCCCAATCAAGAGTATGTCGTCAACATACAATATTAGTAAGACAATCTTGCTCCCACTCGACTTGATATATAAGCATGGTTCCTCGACCGATCGAGTAAATCCATTCTCTTTTATCACCTGGTCGAAACGATGATTCCAACTCCGAGAAGCTTGCTTAAGTCCATAAATGGAACGCTTAAGCTTGCATACCTTCTTATGATTTTTAGGATCAATGAAACCTTCGGGTTGTACCATGTACAACTCCTCCTCCAAATAACCGTTTAAGAAGGCGGTTTTCACATCCATCTGCCAAATTTCATAATCATGAAAAGCGGCAATCGCTAAGATTATCCGAATGGAACGCAGCATAACTACGGGTGCAAAAATTTCATCATAGTGCAATCCTTGCACTTGAGTGAAACCCTTTGCCACTAGTCGTGCCTTGTATGTATCTGGTTGTCCTTCTATAGAATGCTTTATCTTGTAAAGCCATTTGCACTGAAGAGGCCGAACCTTATCAGGTAAGTCAACCAGATCTCATACGTCATTCTCATACATAGAGTCCATCTCGGATTGCATGGCATCAAGCCATAGCTTAGAGTCGGAACAGGTCATAGCACCTTTATAGGTAGCGGGTTCGTTACTCTCAAGGAGTAAAACGTCATTACTCTCATTCTCCTCGACCATACCAATGTATCTGTCTGGAGGAATAGAGTGTCTACCCGACCTCCTAGGTTCCAAAGGAATATTATAACCTCAAGCGATGATGAAGGAACAGTTTCCCTTCCTCCATTGTTTGCTCGGGTTGTCCTGGTTCTTGAATCTCTCCGACAGATCGAATGTTCCATTCTTTGTCCTATTCTCGGAAACTCTTTCTCTCGAAATCGTCGCACCTGCCGCAACAAAAACTCATGTTTCGTATGCGAGTAAAGTAATGACCCAACATCCCGTTTGGATAACCAATACAAGTATGTCTTGACCGATGTGGCCGAGCTTATCGTCAGGTCTCCACTTGACATAAGCCTCGCAGCCCAAAACCCGAATAAAGGACAAGTTAGGGACTGTTCCCTTCCATAATTCATATGGAGTCTTGTCTACAGCTTTAGACGGACTTCGGTTAAGTATTAAAGCAACTGACAAAAGAGCATAACCCCACAATGAATCAGGTACAACCGTGTGACTCATCATGGATCGAACCATATCAAGTAATGTTCGATTTCTCCGTTCGGCCACACCATTCAATTGTGGTGTTCCAGGTGGAGTTAACTGCAGTACTACACCACAGTCTTTAAGGTGTCGATCAAACTCATTCGAAAGATATTCGCCACCACGATCTGAACGTAGTTCTTTAATCTTTCTATCCAGTTGGTTTTCAACCTTACTCTGGAATTCTTGAACTTGTCAAAGGACTCACTTTTATGCTTCATTAAGTAGACATATCCATATCTACTCAAATCGTCCGTGAAAGTGATAAAATATCTATAGCCATCTCTAGCGTTGATTGACATAGGTCCCCACACATCAGTATGTATGAGTCCTAATAGGTCAGCAGCGCGCATTCCAACACCTTTGAAGGAAATTCGAGTCATTTTGCCTATGAGACATGATTCACACGTGCCAAAAGATTCATAGTCAAATGGGAGATAGTCCCATTGTCAATGAGCTTCTTCACGCTTTTTTCATTTATGTGTCCCATACGGCAATGCCATAAATAGGTTTGATCTTTGTCACCATTCTTGCTTCCTTACTACTCCATGCCTTATATCTGTGGTTTGAATCTGACATAAATACCCATCATGGCAACTGCTTTAAATTACCATTAATCATTTCGTTTAATAAAATACAGCTATTAATCTTTATTACAGAACGAAACCCGTCCTTTATCAAGTACGGAAACCGGAAATATGTTTTTAGATAAACTGGGTACATGTAACAGTTATTATAAATAACTCACTAAATCCACTCGGGAAGTTGGATTACATATGTTCCCCTGAAAAACGGCAGCTACTTCTTGGCTCCATTCCCACTCACCGCAGGTCTCACATCACCCCCTTGCGAGAGTTGTGATGTTTCTTAGAGGCCCTGCAATGATTGCACATATGAAACCACACCATTATCTAATACCCAAGTTTCGAAACTTGCATGGTTAATCTCAATCATATGAATAAAAGAAGAAGACATACCAACAGGAGAGACGCGGCCTGCTTTTATGTCCTCACGGTACACGGGGCAGTTCCTCCTCCAATGCCCAAGCTTGTGGCAATGGTGACACTCCACGTTACCTTCATCGCTCTTTGTCTTGCCTTGTGAGCTACCGCTAGTCTCACCAGGCCCACTCTTGCCTTGCCCTGGCTTTTTGAATTTCGGCTTCCCTACAGCTAGGTTGGCCTTAGCCTTGCCCTTACCTTTGCCCTTGTTGGCAATCATGAGAACGTCCTGTTTCAGACTCCCCCTCAATTTCAGATCACTCTCTGTCTGTACGAGGAGTGAGTGGAGCTGATGAAGACTCTTCTTCATATCATTCATATAGTAATTTGCCCTGAAAAGGGCAAAACCATCATGAAGTGAATGAAGAACGCGGTCTATGACGCTCTTCTCATCGATTTTGCAACCAAGTGCCTCCAGTTTCTCGACATTCTCAATCATGTCAAGAATGTGTGGGCTAACTGCTTGGCCCTTCTGGAGTTTCGCTTCAAAGAAGCGACAGGTATGCTCATAGCTAACGATCCTCGGAGCTTTTGAGAACTCGTTAGAGAGTGTGGTGAAAATCTTGTTTGCACCTTGGGCAATGAATCGTCTTTGCAAATTGGATTCCATTGAAAAGATGAGTACGTTCTTTATCGCACCCGCCTCCATTACGAAATCACTATAAGCAAGTGATTCATTGGCTCTTGCATTGGGGCCTGGGTTGGGCGGTAGTGGCTCAGTCAAGTACTTGAGCTTACTGTCAGCAATGGCAGCATTCCGTAATGCCGCCTCCCAGTCCGCAAAGTTTGACCCGTTATTCTTCAGTCGCGTTGACTGATTCATAGTGTCCATGAAAAGCTTAAGCCAGGACTCACGTCCGAGCGTGGCACTTGGCATTGGGTCATCAGTATGGCCAGCCATTTTGTTATTTAGCAGTTATATCTGTATATAACAAATTCAAAAACTGTGAAAAAGAAAATAGATATGATAAGTATTCATCGTTTTAATTTTGAGTCTAATGAAAAACTGTTTAATCCGATGACTCGTGCATTTATACAATTGACCTCCCTCAAGAATTATATAAATGATCCCAATACTCAATTTCTGTAAATTGATAAGCCAACCTCTTGGCTAATTCTACTTTTAGAATTCCTGGTCGATAAATTTCTGTAAATTCTATCTTTAGTCCATCATAATCACGAGATATTACTCGTACTATAATGTTGAGATAAAATAGGTCAACACTCACTACTTACCCAACGTATAAGGGGTCATATTATGACTTCCGACGAAGAAGGGGTTCATAGTAGTTTTCCCTATAAAGACTAGTCTCAATTTTATTTATAGGGGAAGGTCCCATCATCTTAACTTTAATTCATTTTAAGTGAACGAATGTCTAGCAACTCGAGAATGATTTAAACTAAGGTGATGGCCCTAAAAGCGAGTGACATCTGTATGTCCATGATTAAAATATTCAAACTGTATGAATCATTTTTCATGCATTTTTAGGTGGTTTGGTTTAGGCGGAATATGATGCAATTATCTATCATGTGATGGAAAGTAAACGAGAATGAAAAACGTAAAAGGAAAAACGTGTCCTAGTGTGGCCTATCCTACCAAAAAGAATAAAATACAACTTGGAATCCAACTGATTGGACCCTCGAAGCTTGACTTGATCACCCTTCTTGGTCCATGTAGCGGGAGTGAGCTCCAATCTCCATCTTTAGTCTTCTTTGAAATTACAACAAATAAAATTACATTGTGATCCTATTTATTACATACTAATTTCAAAACCCAAAACTAAAAATAATGGAGATTCGAGATCTCAAAATACATCCAAGACTATGTTACCATCATTACGGTAACACAATCTACTAAGGCCACACTAAGTTACAACTGATTGTAAAAATACGTTAAAGATTCATTCAAACAATCCAAAAGATATTATAAAAGCACCAACTAAAATAAAACATGCAAGACATAATACATTTATTACGTTGTTTTATTATCCAAACCACCCTTTTAACATAGATTATAATTATGTGGTGATTCTGTAATTACCACATTAATTACAATCTCGATTCATTTTACTGATAAAATGAACTATCCTAAACATTTCAAACTGCTTTAAAATGTAAGATATTTAGCATATGTGAACCGTTTCACATTAATTATACACAATCCGAATGATGTACAATTAATGGCCCAAAAAAAATCCTTGTACACGGCAAAAATAGTAAAAAAAAATTTCGGCAGAATTTTTTTCGGCAAAATGGTCCTTATCGACAAAATAGGGAAAAATTAATATCCTTTCAAATGATAAACTCATTCAACATCATTTCCATTTTCATTTTAACCTAATCTTTATTAAATTAAAACATCTACAGATCTATTGTATGTTATTTTAACAGATTAAAAATAACAAAATAAATCTAAATGAAAACAAATACGAAAGGAAATACGATTCTGTAAGGTGCTCGATCGAGAAGAAATTAAACGATTAATTCTCTCGATCGAAAAGAAAACGTGTCGATCAAGTATACTGTTTACTCGATCGACTAATTCTTCCTAGTCGACAAACAGGGACCTCGATCGAGAATAGACATCACTCGATCGAGGCACTCAAGTTCTCGATGGAGCAAACAAGCTTCTCGATCGACCTAAAATTTGAGAAAAACAAAACTTCTCGATCGAGACACTCGAGTTCTCGATCGAGACAAAAACTCTCAAAAACTTCTCGATCGAGACACTCAAGTTCTCGATCGAGACAAACACACAGCGGAAAAACAGTTTCGTTTTATGAAATCAAATTAAAACAATTTCGTGGCCTATGCTCTGATACCACTTGTGGGTAAATCGGTATTCCCACAATACATTTATTATAGGATTATAACGAAAAAGCAATAACTTGATTATGCGAGTCATAAACGAAAACAAGAAAAGAATAGAGATTTTGAAATCAACCTCCGGTCCTAGCAATAGGCGTAAAGAACAGAGATATCAAGGTAGATATCCTCCTAATCGTTGCACCCAAGATGCTCCGAGAAATACCCTTCTCCTTTGCTAGAAAGAGAACCTCTTACACGATCTCACTGATGAGAAGGAGGTTTTGTGTTTTTCTTGTGATGAGAGATCGAGAGAGCAGAGTCAGAGAAAAGACCATTAGGTTTTAATAAAACCCTAATCACACCTCTTATACTCTCAGGTTACCGAAATTAAGGATGAGATATTCTCTCCTTAATTCGGTTATTATGACCGAGTATAGAGGGCCAAAATAGGAAGAATATCTTTTTATTTTGGTTACTCTTTTACATTCCATAAAAATGTAAAATACATTTTATAAATTGTCTATAATTAATACCTATATTATATTTAATGACAATATTGTATAAAACGTCTCATCATTAAACAGACTAACTTCTTAGTCATTTAGGGTATCAATATGATTCTGTAATCACATTTCTCAGACACATCCTATAGGTGTGACTTTTAGGGACTAGTTGATCACCGCCATCTGTATGATAATAACGTCAAACTTCTAGGAAGCCAACCGTTATTAGGTAAACGTTAATCAACTGATAAAATACTCTTAGTAAACCCAGTGTACCTATAAGAGATTTATTCGCGTTATCACAGTAACTGTGTAAGACACCTAGCTCACGAACCTTAAATTAGGTATACTCTCTTGATCGAGAGATGTATCTCCTCGATCGAGAGGATATGGTATACTAAAGTCCTCGATCGAGTACTGATCTTCTCGATCGAGCAATGGCTACCAATGGTGTTCGATCGAGAAGGTCTGTATCTCGATCGAACAATCCCTGTGGTCGATCGAGAATATCTGTATCTCGATCAAACCCTTGCTAGTTCCAACACTTTGAGCACAAGTCTTATTGCGGAGTAACTTTAAACAAATAGCAACCGGAGTAGGTTGGGGATTTGTTTTGTTGTTCTGGGTCTTATGTCGTATGAGTTTACTTCTAAGTGTAAGTTTCATAAACCCATTATTAGACATTTTTAATAACATATTACAATTAGTTTACTCATTAAACTAGTAGATCTTATGCATGCATAACAAAAGGTAAGTAAGAAAAGAAAAAAAAAAGTTCCTTACATTGGTTTTTAAACAATTTTGGGCACAATATTTGGACTCCTTCCAAATCTTGTTCTTGAGCTTATTATGTGAGGGATGAACTCCAAGTCTCAATATAGAAACACTCCTCTTAGTAGCGCCCAAGACAACCCTTAAACACTACTAAAAAACTACACTAGTATATCTATGTAGTAGCCCTTAATAATATATCTAATAACTCTTATTACTACACTATTAATTTTATTAGAGAATATAAACTCAAGTTTAGAGAAGCTTCTCAAGCTTTTTCTTCATAAAATATGTAAGTAGAGAGATAAGTGTGTATCTTCATATGAGATCAAGTATATCCTTACAAGGAGAAAAACATCTCACTTTGGGCACATGAGGACCGGCCACACCAAGAGCATGGGTAAGGGTGAGTTTGCTTTTGTTCTTAACAATGCACTAGGGTGGTTACTAGGTTTTAGGTGAAATGATTATGTTTACCCATTAAACAAATCAACTAATTATCGCCCTTAACTTACCCACCAAAACCGGTGCACCCATATAAAATTGAAGTCCATTTATTTTTGCATTTTGTCATTTGTCACATATGTGACATGTGACATGTAACATGTAATTTTGCTTATAAATGTGCATTTAACCAATTAAAATGTAATTTCATAACAAATTAATTAGACTTAACATTTTAAGTCATATTTTATATTTACATGTAAATAAAATGGGTCATCTCATATTTGGTTAATATAATCTACAACTAATTGTAATTATAATCAACCAATTTTGCTTATCTCAAATGTTTCATAAACATAATACATTCTTAGTAATAAAACAGTTAAATTACTAAAATGAATCTTATTTAATCATATTACAATAAGATATTTTTCTCACTTTAAACTTGTTCAAATTAAGGGATTAATTAATCTGTATCGCTATACAATTAATTCACTTATATGATTAGAGGATTGTCCTTTAGGTGTGACCTCAAGGGATCAACTGATCACCACCGTCATACGACAGTAACATTAAACTCTAGTGAGTCAATCGTTACCGATTAATGTTGACCAGTTGACTGATCCTTGGAGCTTGTGAAAACAAGGTCACAAGCTTGGCATAGATCTCATAAGCGATTCTCATCTTTATGGCACTCCTTTGGAGATCGGCCTCCATTGAGAAGATCAAAACGTTTTTGATCGCAGCGGACTCTTTGTGGTAAGCCTCATAGGCTCGCCTTGCGGCGGCAGTTGACCTTTCATTAGGTGTTTCGGGAGATGCTTTGGTAAGGTAACGAAGCTTGTCGTCACCTTCTGCGGCCAAGCAGAGTTGCGCATCCCAATCGGCAAAATTAGCACCGTTGTTTTCTATTTTACAACGATCCAACAAAGGATCGAAGCCATGAAACGTTTGTGAGAGTTGGAGCGTTAATGGTTGTCGTGTTGGATGAACTAACATTTACATAGTGACCTCTACCCAACTATTATAAATGATTCCGAGATTCAAATTCATATCAACTTGGGCACGGTGAGCCGATTCATCCCTCATTAACATAATTCGGTGGACTAACTCTTTAATCGATTCTACATTAGAACTCTCGGTCGATAATATTACTTTAATATTTATCTTAAGCCCGGAATACATGCGGCTACGGTCGCGAATACTTCCGTTGAGCTCAATCCAAATTTCGAAGTAATAACCTTTATTACCCCACTTACCCAACGTAACAAGTTTAGCACCCCGGTGAGCCGAGCCTGCTTCCTTGTGAAATTGAGATTCATGGGTTCTATTATTTGGTAAGGCATGATCTCAATTATTAATTATGAGATGTAATGTCAATTTATTATATATCTCGTTTAAGTGAACTAAATCGATGAATTAACGATAATTTTAATTGACACGGTCGATGACTCGATGAATTATGCATGTCATGTTATGGCGATTTGGCAATGCATGCTAACATATTAAATAAAATGCAAGCAAAAATAAATTTTTCTAGTATGGCCTTCCTCATAGAAAATCAAATAATCTATTACAAATTCGGAAAGCAACTTCTTTGGTCCCTTGAACTTCATAAGCATGCCTGCTAAGGACACCGTCTTTTTCAGAACGCCTTTCCGAATGACACCGTCTTTTAGGAAACTCCGTAATAAAAATAATTACAAAATATAATAAAAATACAATTCTTTCCTATTATACATTTTTTA
The DNA here is from genome assembly GCA_022085475.1 of Heliosperma pusillum. Classification (NCBI taxonomy): domain Eukaryota; kingdom Viridiplantae; phylum Streptophyta; class Magnoliopsida; order Caryophyllales; family Caryophyllaceae; genus Heliosperma; species Heliosperma pusillum. Next base: position 8,605 of record JAIUZE010031482.1, on the reverse strand, counting down.
AAATAAAATATTACAATAAAAGTGATACGAGATCACATTAAATTACAACCGAATCAATATTCCATTACATTTCGGGCAATATCGATTAAAACTAAGGTCATACTAAGATAAAATTACATAATTCAAAATTACATAAATAAAATATGACATTCATAAATGAAAATATGACATTCATAAATTAAATATGCAGCATTATAATATGTATAAAACATGCTCATTTTAAGTGTCAAATCGCCCTAATTTAAGGTTTATATTGTATATAACCCGGTTTTACGGAAATGCGTGATAATAACACTTTAAAATCACCAAAAAATACTTAAATCATATTTAAGTTCAAGTTAATTATCCCAACTGATTTAGGACTCAATAATTAGTATTCACTCAATTTTTGACAATAATTCAACTTGTTGTTATATAATTACTCAAAATTAGACTTTAAAATCATATTTTAATCAAATAAATCCAAATTTAGTTACAATAATTTCAAATTTTGAGTTTTAAATATTTGTACATTCTGTAACATTTCCATGACACTCAAAATTTCAAAAATCAAGGTTTAAAATTTTGAATTAATTTACAGAAAAATCGGTTGCGCTTTATCGGTTTTCTCAAATAAAATACATAAAGCATGTGAAAATTAATCTAATTAAATTTTAAACTTTATATCTGAAATGTGGGACATTTATGAAACCATTAAAAATTTTCTCAAGATATGAAATCTATTTTTGCTATATTTGCTAAATTAGTCACTATTTATGCCATTTTTACATTATAAATTCAAAAGTCATGCTAGACAAATCACATTTATCCCAACTTTTTTATTATTTAAGGAAACCATGTATGTGACAATATAATAAAATTTCATGGCCAGATTCAAAGCGGAATTATTTTTAACCATCTAACCTTAATTTATTCCATTTTATCATATAAAAATCATAAATCATGAGAAATATGTCCACTTCACACGAAATTTTACATACAGTAATTAAAATACATGTGTGATGTCGTGTCACTATTTTAAGGTCAGAAGATATGTATAACTATTTTTAGCATTTTAAACATCATTTTACTCATAAAAATGTAATAAAAACACTAAAAATCATATTTGAGCAATAAAATTTTCATAAATCATCAAAATGACCTAAAATAGTATTAGGACCAGAATATATTGACATGCAAAAACTTTGTGATTTTATCTTATAAAACACAAATTACTAGTTTTCTTTAAGTTACATTAACTCGAAAAAACTATAAATCGATTATGTATGCAACAACCAAAGCTCTTGATACCGCTTGTATATTTCATAAACCCATTATTAGACATTTCTAATAACATATTACAATTATTTTACTCATTAAACTAGTAGATCTTATGCATGCATAACAAAAGATAAGTAAGAAAAGAAAAAAAAGTTCCTTACATTGGTTTTTAAACGATTTTGGGCACAAGATTTGGACTCCTACCAAATATTGTTCTTGAGCTTATAATGTGAGGGATGAACTCCTAGTCTCAATATAGAAACACTCATCTTAGTAGCACCCAAGACAACCCTTAAATCACTACTAAAATACTACACTAGTATATCTATGTAGTAGCCCTTAATAATATATCTAATAACTCTTATTATTACACTAGTAATTTTATTAGAGAATATAAACTCAAGTTTAGTGAAGCTTCTTAAGCTATTTCTTAGAATAAGAAAATATGTAAGTAGAGAGATAAGTGTGTATCTTCATATGAGATCAAGTATACCCCCTTATAAGGAGAAAAACATCTCGATCACTTTGGGCACATGAGGACCGGCCACACCAAGAGCATGGGTAAAGGTGAGTTTGCTTTTATTCTTAACATTGTACTAGGGTGGTTACTAGGTTTTAGGTGAAATGATTATGTTTACCCATTAAACAAATCAACTAATTATTGCCCTTAACTTACCCACCAAAACCGGGGCACCCATATAAAATGGGTGTCCATTTTATTTTTGAATTTTGTCATTTGTCACATATGTGACATGTGACATGTAATTTTGCTTATAAATGTGCATTTTACCAATTTAAATGTAATTTCATAACAAGTAAATTAGACTTAACATTTTAAGTCATATTTTATAATTACATGTAAATAAAATAGGTCATCTCATATTTGGTTAATATAATCTACAACTAATTGTAATTATAATCAACCAATTTTGCTTATCTCAAATGTTTCATAAACATAATACATTCTTAGTAATATAACAATTAAATTATTAAAATGAATCTTATCTTCATTCTATTAAAACAAGAACATTTAAAGCCACCACATTGATCCACCTAATCATGTTAGTTTTCTTTTTATTTTTTATTTTTTTTTGTCTTTATTCTTTTTTCTGCATTTTATTTATCAGTTTGATTTTTTTACACTGAAAGAATACAATAATTTGAACATGCAACTTTTTAATAATCTTAAATTATGAATTAAAACATTACATTAATAATAAATTACATTGATATGTCAAAAATCCTGAAAATTAATAATTTAAAATTACAATGAACAAAAAATTATATATAATTTCACCTTACACCGTTTTAATAAAGCAAAAAATAAAATTCAATAAATAAGTTCATTAAAACTCACCGCTCTAGTTAGATAAAAAAATCAGTCAGTTAATCTTCATTCTATTAAAACAAGAACATTTAAAGCCACCACATTGATCCACCTAATCATGTTAGTTTTCTTTTTATTTTTTATTTTTTTTGTCTTTATTCTTTTTTCTGCATTTTATTTATCAGTTTGATTTTTTTACACTGAAAGAATACAATAATTTGAACATGCAACTTTTTAATAATCCTAAATTATGAATTAAAACTTTACATTAATAATAAATTACATTGATATGTCAAAAATCCTGAAAATTAATAATTTAAAATTACAATGAACAAAAAATTATATATAATTTCACCTTACACCGTTTTAATAAAGCAAAAAATAAAATTCAATAAATAAGTTCATTAAAACTCACCGCTCTAGTTAGATAAAAAATCAGTCAGTTAATAAATATTAGAGAATTTAGGTGATATCATTCTAATTTATAAAATATCAACATTAATTACTCAATGCATGCGTTAACAAAATGTTTAATTTAACCGTTAATCGATGAAGTACAATATGGATCTAGAATGTCCCAAATCAAAATAAAATTTGGAAAAATGATTTTTAAACTGAAAAAATATTAAACCCCACAAAAATTACATTCTTTTGAACTTATCTTCTTTAATTTGGTTTTAGAAAAATACAAAATTTATTAGATATGTATTCTGTTGAACTTATCTAATAAATTAGTCATATGGTGGTACATAAAAATTACGAGCATGAAAACCATTAAAAAATTTCATCTTCGATAAATTTATTAGAACTTATCTAATAAATTTATCAAAGATGCATAAAAAAATTCTTTTGAACTTAATTAATTAGTCATATGGTGGTACATATTGATTCTCAGCAAGTCTTACTTAAGGCGGTACTATTCGTCTTAAGTTTAACACGGGTCAAACAAAACCATCTAGTGGTAATAAAGACAAAACTTTTCGTATTTTTCAAGGAACGCATGAGATGATTTAATATGTATTTGACCCGTGTTAAGTTTAAGACGGATAATGTCCGTCTTAAATAGAATTTGTGATGGATTATTTGAAGTGTTTGGGCTTTGTTTATTCCTCAGTTCGGCTTACTTAAAAAAAAAAAATAGAATGTACCCGTATAATTACAAACCCATCCAACTAACATGAGCCGAAAGCATGTCGCTAAAGTTTGCTAAGTTAAAATGTGTAAATGTGAAGGAATAATCGTGTTAGTTTCATTTCGCCAATGCTACATGTAACGATATTGCTTATTTTCTTCATTTTCCAGATTATTTTATAATACGAATATATCGAACATACATACCTTAAATTTAAAAAAAAAAATTAAACTATGCACAAGTTGTCAAGTTATATTAATTTATTATTCATACTATATTTTTTTATTTTATAGTTGAAAAAAGAGTCTACAAGCAATCAATACGGCTGATTTGTGAAATAAGTCAATAATTATTGTCTAATACTCAAGTTCTCTACTCCCGGATATTACAAACTTTTTTCCGGCGTATTTCATACTATGTTTAGCAAAGTAATGATTTTTACACAAAATATACTATAATTTGTAAGTTTATTAGATTTTTTCTACTATTTCTAAATGATACGAGGTATTGTTTGAAATTTAAATTTTAATTAACAGTTATTGAAATTTTATATCAATATTTATGCATTAAATCGAGTATTTTCTATACAAATTTAATACCAAACCCATGCAATTTTGCACGGGCATAAAACTAGTTTAATCATATTACAATAAGATATTTTTCTCAATTTAAACTTGTTCAAATTAAGGGATTAATTAATCTGTATCGCTATACAATTAATTCACTTCTATGATTAGAGGATTGTCCTTTAGGTGTGACCTCAAGGGATCATCTGATCACCACCGTCATACGACAGTAACCTCAAACTCTAATGAGCCAATCGTTACCGATTAATGTTGACCAGTTGACTATAATATTTGTCATCCCTTTGTATTCTTATTATTGAGTTTTAATTATGTGATCGCACTATTGTTGAGGACACTTACTCCAACACTAAGATATATATAAAATAACGTCGAACCAATTTAAAAAATATCTTTGAGTTTTGTCTATTTATGTTTTTATTTCCGCTGCACTCTGAATTCACTGTTGATTCCACTCTGACATCTTTTTGCTGAATGGTTGTTGTATACTTCTAACTTTCTAGTTATAAGTATCAACTTCTCGTTTCATCTAAGCTTTGTCTAAGTGACCAAAGAGCTTAAAAGAAGCTTTTAATTAAAATTAAATTTTAAATAGTACCTAATTCACCCCTCCCCCTCCCCCTCTTAGGTGTTCTTGCCCTTGACTATTCAATTAGTATTAGAACCTTGTGCTCTTGATATTGGTTAATTACCAAAGAGTTGATCCTATAGTCATGGACATGAAACATAATAAGTATCCCATATTCAAAGGGGATAACTACTCATGATGGAAACGCCATATGGAACACTATGTCAAAAGCACAGATTGTAAATGCTGGATCATAATTCAAAAGGAACCCCTTGCTATAAGGGTCACTAACCCTGATGGGAGTAGTTCCGTAAAAATTGAGGAAAGCTATGTCGAGGCCGATTATCTTAAAGTCCAGAAAAACTTTAATGCCATGTCCATCCTTTAATATGGCATCGGTGACTAAGAGATTAACCGGATTTCCGGATGTACCTAGGCAAAAGAAATTTGGGACACCTTAAGCCTTCTTTATGAGGGAACGTCTCAGGTTAAGAAGTATTGTATTGACTTTATCCTGCAACAATATGAGATGTTTAATATGGAACGTGACGAGTTTATAAATGATCTTTCTTCTCGCTTTTCTTGTATTATCAATGAATTTAAGAGTCTTGGTCCTAATTTTGAATCTGAGGATATGGTTCGAAATATCCTTCGAAGCCTAAGAGATATATGGAAACCGAAGGTGACGGCTATTGAGGAAGCCAAAGATTTATCCACCTTAACTCTCAATGAGCTAATGGGCTCACGCATGGCTCATGAGTTAACTCTCATGAATCGTTCGGGTGAATGCTCTAAAGTTAGAAGTCTCGCACTCAAATCAATCTCAAGTGACGAGGAAGATGATGGATATGACGAGCGAGCCATGTACTCACGAATTATGGCGGATGTAATATATGGTCAACATCATAAAAAGTTCAACAATTCTAGTAAAAAACGTTTTTTCAAGAAAAGACCCTCTTCCACTGTTTATTGTTTTTAAATGTGATGAAAAATGTCATCTTATAAAATATTGTCCTAAGTGAAATAAGTTTAAATCAAAAGATAAACGTGATTTTGCAAAGAAAGAATACAAACTCAAAGTCAAGTCTGCAATCTGGGGTATGTTTGATTTCGAGGAAGAAGAGTCTTCCGAGGAAGAACTGGGTGTCAAAGTTTGTATAAAAAATCGTCTAAAACGTGATGTTCCCGAGTCTTCAAAGAAAATGTCCGCAAAATGTCTCATGGCACATTCCGATGATTCCGACTATGATTCCAACGATGAGGTAAATAATCTCAAGGCAAAGGTTAGATCCTTTTAAAAAAAAAAATTATGTTTGTTGCTCGATGATCTACTTGACAAATGTCGGGAAAGTAATGAAAAACTTGAAGGTATGCAAACTCAAATTTGAGGACATAGCCGAAGAAAAGGTATGTCTAAAAGAGTGTCTTGATGAGTTAGAACAGAGTAACTCATAAGTGAATATTTGTATGATTTTTTCCCCTCATTTTAGCTCGATTTGATATGGTTTATTCACTTTAAGAAATGGTTTTATGAGCTAATCTCTCCTTTGCAGTATTTCTCGTGCTTTAATGTCATTTGTAGGAATTGAGTCGTTTCTACTTCAAATCCCGTCATTTGAAGGAAATATGAGCAAGGAAAAGCTACTAAGGACGATTACGTGAGGTTAAGATGGCATGCTATAAAGATCTAGAGGTTCCGAGTCAAAGGGAACAAGTTTTAAGTCATTCCGAGCTCATATGCACAAGTTGCGACGGTTTTGCTATTCGTCGACGAAAGTCATCTCAAACTTCATGCTCCAACCCTTAACCCTTGGAGACATGATCAGGCCCAAATAGGGGAGGAAATGAGGCCCAAGAGGTGTTAGTTACGTCCCCGTTCGAATCTAAAGTCAATGGAGTCAAGGTAGATCAAGTCACGTACCAAGAGAAGATCAAACGATAGTCAATTGACCAAGAGTGCAACATCCCCGATCGGATTACCACTTCCCCGATCGGGGAAGTCTGCTGATGAACGCATATTCACTTCATCTCCCTCTCTTTAATGCAAGCCTTAATGGAGTGCTTTATTAGATTGTCTAGGGGATGAATCTGGACACATTTGAGCAACCTCTCAACCCTATAAATAGCCTAGCCTCCACACACAAATGATATGTACAAAAACCCTAGCCTCCACACAACATTAGATTAGATTAGTTTTTCTTCCTCTCATATTTCTTAGTTTTAGTTTAGTTTTAGTTTTCTCTAGTTTAGTTTAGTTCTAAGTTTGTATGGTTCTACTTGTAATTGGAACTCAAGTTTCCGGGTTTGCGTTTCCTATTCAAGTTCTTATTCCATTTCAATCTTTGCTCATCCTTTCCGGTAATCTTTATTCTCGTTTTTACATTATAGTTTCATTTTCTTTTAGTATTTTCTTTATCATGTTTATCATTCTTAGTTTTATAATCTTAGTTTCCCTTTCATTGTTAATCATGCATAAGTAGTCGTTTTTCTAGGGTGTAGAGTAGCCATGTCAGATTGATTAAAAGATGATAATTGGATAAAAGAAATTGTGCTTCTAAAACATTGTGTCTATACATGTTTGGACTAAAACGATAGTTGACGATTTCTGGCCAAAATCATTGACTAAAATGGAATTCTTTTCCAAGGTAGAGATACGTGAATTGAGTAGACAAAGCATGACATGGTGGATTAAGACCTAGTAAATTGCCTAAAAGCCTGCTAGACCATCTGATCTATGATTGTAATGAACACATCATTCTTACGAACTCACAATGAATTATTTGCATGTTCTAAAATTTCATCAATATGTTAATCTACATGTGTGAACCTACTTCCCTAGATCCTTTTCTTTATTGTACTGTTATCATAGCATTTAGTAATTAGTGACAAACATTTGACCAATCATACAAGTTGAAATTCTAATCATATCTTTTCACAAGTTTCTCCCGTCTCCCCGAGATCGACCCCTTACTTCCCTAACTGCATTTATTTGTTGTTAGCCTAGCCAAGGGTTATTTATCTTTGATTAGGGTATGCGACAACCTTATCAAATTTTGGCGCCGTTGCCGGGGAGCACGGTTTTGTTTATTTGTGATTAGTAGAGTTTTACCTTGTCTTTTTCTTTTTTTCTTCTTTTCTTTTGTGTCGAGGAACACTTGTTCCTTGAGATTTTTCTCACCTTTTCCTTGTAGTATAGTGACTCTTTTCAGGTAATAAGAATATTTTCTTTCAAAGGGATTGCTTTATTTTCTCTCAATGACTATCTATTTCCAACCACCACAATGCGAGAATGAGCCTTTCCATGAATACCTCGACCGATTTTATAGCTATTGTAGACATATTATCTCTCTTTGGTATACCCTTGATGAGACCTATATGAGAGATGTCGTGCTTCATGGAATGCTCATTAAGTGTCATAGCCTGGCTATGCAATTGAGTGCTGGAAGTTTTTATCAGAAGAGAGGAAAGGAACTTTGGATTTTCTTGGACTTTATGGCATCCCAATCTCGGGATGAAACGCACCGGCGGTTGGGAATCCAAGAGCAAATCAATGAAATCAGGGCTCAACTTCAAATACTCAAAGGGCAAAAGGAAGAACCCACGTTTAAAAAATGTAAGCCAATCAATTTTCCTTATGCTTTTTCACCACCCCCATGTGAGTCTATTTTCTCCTATGCTTTTTCAGCCCCCCCATATAAGTCTAATTTTCCCCAATCATATGAATTAATATATAA
>JAIUZE010031481.1:0-22562 GCA_022085475.1 Heliosperma pusillum | reverse complement strand
ATAACAAAATAATGCTCAAACCGTATCATTTGTAAAACCGACTCAAAGTTGGACATACCAAAAACCGTCACAAAACATGTGAATAGCGAATTATATAAATTTAACTATGATAAAAATGAATCAATACATGATACATAAGCATTAGAACAAGTTTATGAAGCATAATGAATAAAAACATAGATCACCTCTCCAAAACAACGTTGTTTGGCAACCAACTAAAATAAGGGTCCACTTCAAACGGTCATAACTAGAGTTCTAGACATTAAAAAGCAGAAATTCCAATTAGAGGTGATAGCTTATCCTCTTACGGTTCCAACGGGATGTCACAAGCCCAAAAAAAGCAAGTAACGAAGGAGATATAATCATTTTACGAAAAGGGGTCAGTGGAGGAAAACTGCAGTCGGCCGCGAGTAACGCTGCCAGCGCCCCACGACGCTGCCAGTGTCCAGGGAACGCTGCCAGCGTCCTGTTCGGGCAGGCACGGATCACACAAGTTTCACAATTTCGCAAAGGCGTAACACAAATATCATATATCATCACAAATCATCAATTCTCATATCAATTATCAACTAACAACAAGCATCATCAACAATACAATTCCTAAGATTTCTAACCATATTCTAAATACGATTTCTAACTTAGAAAACACATGAAAACACGTAAATGATATCGAGTAACCCTTCACCGTTACCTTTATGCGACTTTAAACGATTTCTAAACCTTCCTAGTCTCCACCTACAATTAGATAATAAAAGATGAATATAATTCACCTTTGAGAAAGACGGATAAAATGAAAAGCGAGATAGACGGTAATTTTATTACCAATACGGATAGAGGAAGATGAGAGGGGAAGAATAAGACGAACTTACGTGAATTTGAGCCAGAAATGAGCGAGATATGACGATTCTAAGCTTGGATCAAAATGGAGGCAAGGTTTTGATGGTTTTCTTAAGGAAGAAGCAAGAGTTGTGTTTGTGTGAATGAATTAGGTTAGGAGGTAGTATGAGGGAGTATAAGGGAAAAATTCAAGAAAAAGTCAAAGACGGCTTAAGACGGAATTCACTTGAAATCTCGCGTAAAATCCAAATACGAACTCGGAAATTTTAAATTCGACACGATAAATTTAATTCTAAACAAAAACTAAATTTCGCTGAAAAGTATCCGTAAAATATTTTACTTATAAAAATAGGGTACATTTGCGGGTGTTACACCTACCCTTGTTGAGCTAGTAACTAACTTTATGTGTAGGGGTGTTCTGTACTTTTGCGATTTTCTGATAATGCCACCATTTGGTGCGAACTTACTGTCTCGGGATTGCTGATTCCCGTGTTTCTCAAAAAGAAAAAAAAAGAGCTTTGAAATAATGAAAAAATAAAAGAAAAATTGAAAGCTCAAAAGAAAAAAATAAAAGAAAAAGAGGAAAAAGAGGAAAAAACGCTTCCATGAAAAGAAAAGAAAGAAAAATTATGGGAAGTCGTAACCTGATTTGTCATGTTTAATAAGTCAATATGCTGTTTTTGGCTTTGATTATTGTTGATGGGAATTGGTATGATTTGGATTGAGTATCCACTACACATTTGGTTATTACTAGCTCGACTTAAGCTCCACATGACCAAAAATCGTTTGTCCACTTTCTTACCAAAAATTTCCAAGCCTCTTCTTTACTTCTCTAATGCTTCCAACATTATATTTCGATCATGATTAGTCTTACTTAATGATTTTGGATTGTCTACCATACTAGATTGCGGGCACATTCTTATAAGTTGTAGATAGGAGAGTGTCACTTCAAATTTGAACCAATATTTCCTATTTTACAAAAATTTGAGTGAAGAGTGCAACGTGAGAGTCCATTGTCAAAAAGATCATGCAAGAGCTGAAGAGGTCCAAAGAATATTTTCTATGCTGCGCCGTTGTGTAAATCTCAACCATGATTCGCACTTTCCTTCACCCTTGTTGTTACGGGTTTGTGATTCATCTACTTGTAGAAGCTTACTTTTTGAGATTTGTATGATAGATTGATCATTGTTTGCTACCCTTGTCCTGGTTATGATTGTTATGTTTGCTTGAGGACAAGCAAGGGTTTAGCTTGGGGGAGTTTGATAAGTGATATTTTGTACTAATTTATCCCCCGTTTTAGCTCGATTTCTATACGATTTATGCACTTTGCTAAGTGATTAACGAGCTAATACTGCTATTCTAGTTGTTTTGCGTGTTTTGTCTCGTTTTATAGGAAATGAAGCGGTTTTGCTATATTTTCCTACTTTATGGAGCAAAGGCACTAGAATACGAGTTTTCAAGGAACCGATGATAGTCATTTCACGATTTGATTACGATTCCGCTACATCCTTCCTCAAGTGGACTCATCTTGGACTTTGACTTTGTACTTCAAAAGAAAACATCAACCCAAGTCAAAGGAGGACTAGCCCAAGCCCAATTACGTATTTCATTGACTAAGACCAAAGCATAGGATTCCGTGCCCAAAGAGGTAATTGGAAAAGACGGAAAAATCCATCTTGCACACTTACCCGATCGGATTTCCACTTACCCGATCGGGTATGTTTGCGGCTGAGACGTTACTTGGCTCTTCTTCTACCAAGCTTAAATGAGTGATTAAAGGCTTTGTCTAGGGTATGAATTTGGACGAGATGCAGCAGCCATGCAGCCCTATAAAAGCCAATGATCATCACAACAATTGACACACAACTTCTTACACAATTATACACAATTAGCATACTTTTCATACAATAACACATTTCATAGTTTACTTCTTTCATACAAGTTTTAGATTATAGTTTATGCAATTTTAAGTACTTCTCTACTGTTTTTATAAGTTTTTGTTATTGGGTTGGATAATTGTTCTTTACTTTATTTCCTACATAATTTGCATTCCAATTTCGGTAATTCTTTATCCTTCACTTATGCAGTTTTTATCATTATGAACTTTGATCTAATTAGTATTGTTTTCATATTATTGTTGTTAGGAAATCAATGTAAAAGCAATCTAGTTGAAACTAAAACATCGTCTAATATGCCATCTTTTATTTTGCCTAATCATATAATTATAGAATTCATCACTAGAATCATTATTAATATAATCACCATAATCATTGTAGTACTTATATTTTATAGTTTAATTTCCTACATCTTTTTCCTATTAATTTACTTAATCACATAATCACATAAATTAGATATATCATTGTAAGAATATCATTGTGTATATACAATAAATATAATTGTAATATTGAAATGATTTACTAGTTAAAATGAATTAAAAGAAGAGTAGATACCAATTGAACCATCTAGTTTGTTTCTTCCTTTGGTTGTGTCAAATTCTATAACTTTGTTTAGTGGCCATGAACAATTGTTTTTATTAGTCAATTTCCGTCTTTATAACGAGAGTTGGGATGGGAATTAGGACTACCAATAGGGGTTTAGTGACCTAACCATGCTGAGAGGACGTTAGGACCCACTAAAAGGCCGGTACGAATCCGAGAGGAATATACCGCTACAAGGCTTAGACAATCGTAGTAATTCTAATGTTGGTATCAATAAAACTTTTAAATCATTTTACATGTATTTCTCTTTAACTATATCAATTTGATTAGATAGTTTATTTTACCGTTTTCGATAGTTTATTTTATTATCGTCCTTAGATAGTTTTCTTCATTGTCACTTTATTAGTTTAGTTAGGTAGCCTTTCAATACTTGTCATTTTAATTATCGTCAATTAGATTAGATTTATTTTATTGCAATTTCCATACTTGTTATTTAAATATTGTCATTTGGATCAGCACATTTCCCCGATCGGATTCGTGACAACCCGATCGGGTAAGTTGTCTGTTTCGAGTTTTAAATATCGTCATTTACATATTTGTCATTTACATATCGTCATTTAAATACTTGTCATTTTATTTTATGTTAGTAGTTTAGACCACCACCTCAAATGACTCGAACTTAAATGAAAATCACTCCATAGCAATTCATAGTTAACATGTACTCCCTGAGGATCGACACCCTACTTCCCTAATTACATTCCTTATGTTGTTAGCCTAAGTGTGGGTAATTATTTTTGTATCGGGACCGCGACATAACCGATCAATCTACCTTCCTTAAAATTGAACTTCGTGCTCGAATTCGCTCGCACACACTCCTACCCCGAAACGTCATCAACCACATCATCCACCATACCATATGACCAACAAAACAATAAAGACAACTGGCAAGCTAAAAACTGACGTCGTTAATTCCGATAACTAGCAAGGCCAAATAACTATTTGAAAACAAAACAAGCACTAGACTAGACTAAACTAATGGTAATATAATGCAAGTAAGGGTCGCTTCCCAAGAGAAGGCGTTATAAAAACTAAACTAGGTAGTAAACTCTTGCAAAAGACCAATTTAGACACTAGACAGAAATAAAGACTACTAATCAAAGTGATATATGAGGCACATGGGTATATGTTCAAAATACAAGTTTAATTCACTCTAGACATTTAATATTCGTTCCCTTGAATTTAAAGCTAAATATCTCATAACATACAGCTAATTTTGACGTGATTTCACTTGGAGATGAAAGTACATGATGTTAGCTTTCCAAAAAGTAATCACACGCTTTATTTGGTTAAGTAACGAAGGAGATATGATCGTTTTAAGTTGAGCTATCCAGATTGTACGAGGATGACGCAAAATGGACGTGACATTCAAAAGCAAGATGGAAGCTTGGTTTAAATTGTTCTCAAGTTTATTTTCCTAAATTAAGTCTATTTATTAGTTTCATAATTTGAATAAAGTACTGTGATGATCTTATTTCCTAGTAAGGTAATGTTCACATTGTTTCCTAATTACTAGCTAGTTAATTTATGGTAATTAGAAGTAGTATAAATAGAGAGCCTTGTAATCAGTTTTTAATATACAATTGAGTTGAGATTAAATCTTATTGTTTGCGAACAAACCCTTTCTTTAAACGTGCGAGTTTATTGAATTATTCTTCCTTGCGAGGTTGAATTTGTGTTAGCTTGATATCTTGCGAGGTTGAGAGTTCACAAACGAGTTACTCAAGTCTTCTTGCGAGATCACTTGTCTAATTCAAGTCTTAGTCGATTTTTCTTGCGAGATTGTCTTAACTAATTCATATCCCTTTTATTCGATTTATTCGAGTTATCTTGCGAGAGTACTTGTCTAATTCAAGTCTTAGTTGAGTAATCTTGCGAGATTATCTTAGCTAATTCATATCTTTTATTTTTTTTGTTCCAATACATAAAAAAACCCAAAAAATGCAGTTAATTCCGCTGCAACATAAATACAGAAAACAAAATAAACAGACCGTTGAATTGTTCAGTTTAAAATCGAGCAGTTTTTCATAAATTTGGTATTAGAGCTTCGGCTGTTGATTTCCTTAAACCAAGACGGTCCTTGAATTATTGTGGGTGTTGACATGGGTTTGAAGAAACCTAATCGTACATGTAATGAATGGGACGAATATCAGTTTTATTTATTATGCAAAAAGTTACAAAGAGGAGTTGATTCTTTGTCATTCAGTCTTAAAAAGCTTCAAAAATCAGCTCAAACTTATGAAGCAAAAAAAATAGGAGAGGCCAAAATTGAAATTTTTGAAGTTATTCACGAGGAAAAAGAAGAGATACATGTAGAAGGCGTAGAGAAGATGATGTCTGACCTTGTCTAAACGAAGAGTACAAAAGACTGTTTGATTCCGAAAGATGAAACAGAAGAGGACGAAGGCGAGTTTATCACATATATTGTTGAACCATTAAGCGATGATGATCAAGAAGAATGTGTGATTGAAGATGAATTATTTTCTTGTTTTAACGAGAAATCTTATATAGAAGATACTTCATTATTTGATCCAACCCTACCAATTATTTTTTATGAAGAACTTGAAGAAGGTTGTGAAGAAGCTCACATGGAAGAAAAGGAGAACACATGTTATGTCGAAGAACAAAAAGTTGATCTTAATCTTATGCCAATCTTGGGTAAGGAACTTATACACGATAGTGCTTGTGCGATTTTTCATGTTAGGGAGCCTTATCAATCGCTACTTGGAAAATACATTGATAAGAAATTAATTGGGGAATATCCTTTGAATGGTGATTTCTTTAAAGATATTGTTGAGGATGATATTTGTACATTGAGTGATGGACTTTCAAGCTTTGTGCAAGGCGGGTGGTGGGGTGGAAGGCGCAAAAAAAGAAAGCATAAGAGAGTAAGGCACAAACATGAGAAGATTTTTGCTTATGATGCTTGTTGCAATTACAAAAAAAAAAGGGTTATTTATTGAGAATAATCTATCCTATACCTACTGTTCTCATATTAATCCATAACAACAATTAACTAAGAAAAATCTAACCTATGAACTCATTTGTCTCTCACTGAACTTTGCCTATCTTTGAGACTTTGACCTATTACTCGTAAGCAATCAGGTCACCTCCTTATTTGTATTCTTCTTCCTGTTATTAACTTCCCTTCTTCATTTTCATCTTTTCCTCCTTCATTATCTTCTTCTTCTTCCTCATTCATTAAACAGTTTTACCAAAAACTCAGAAAAAATTACAGTCTTTCTGCATTTGGGTTTGCTCATATTCTCAATCATCACCATCTTTGGGAAAGAATTACTGTCTATCCCCATTTTACATTAAACGTATCTACAATCATTCCCTAATTTGATTACTAATTTCAATATTAATCAATACAAAAACCAACCAAACAATCCTGGAACACTATAATCCCAAAGTTTACCAAAAACCCAGAAAAACCAACTAATCAAATGTCACCAACCACCTACAATGACACCACCATCCTACGACGACTGAACAAGGCCATTCGGACGACCACCATCATTGATGAAATGTTGAGTTTTAGAGAGGTCACATAATGTACAAATGACGAAAATTGATTAATAACATAAGGATTTGAAGGGGTATAAAGTGAGATTTGAAGGGGTTTTTTGTGAGATTTATTGTTTTAATATGATTTGAATGTAATTTTGATGAGATTTGTTGTTAATTTGAAGGAGACTTGATTTTGACGATTGTTAGGTACAATGGAGATTTGATTTTGAGGAGATGGAGGTGGCAGAAAAAGAAGGGGAGTTGGCAGTGGCTACAACGAAGTAGTTAGGGATGGAGATGAATGTGACAGGTAGTTTTGGGTATTTTGGTGAATGATGAAAAAGTTGAGGCAGGGGAGATGACCTTTAATAAAGGTTTATTGATTTTAATTAGTTTTTTAAAAAAAAGTTAAGTGTGACCTGATCAGCAGGTTTTCGGTTACCTAGTGTATTGTGAGATAAATGAGCTCGTAAGTTAGAATTTTCTCGGTTAAACGTTAGTATGGTTTAATATGAGAAGGAGAGTTATAGTTTGGATTATTCCCATCAAATAACCCAAAAAAAATGGATAAGCATGAAAACTACATTGAAGATGACGAATTGAAAGAGAGATCAAAGGTGTGACTATAATTTGAGAAATGGAGCCAATATTTCTAAATTTCAGTTGGTATAACTTAATTAGACCCCTATACCCTTTAGTTCTTTGATGATGCTATAGTTTATACTAACTGTGGGGGATAAGTTGTTCAAAATTGTGGATTGCTAGTTAATGTCATTGAGATAGTAATGGATACAATGAATTAATTCTTTGGAACATAGATACCCTGACATTTAAGGGAATTATTTCAGTTTTGAGATGTACTTGCTAATTACATTTGATGGGAAAATAAGAAGTATTGTCCGAAAGTTGGCCGTTGTTGGTGAATGCGTGAGACCTTATTATTTGCTGAACTGGTTTAAAGCTTGAGTTTATAGAAGACATGAATGTTGAGTATTGCTATATAGAGCTGACTTTTGAGGATGATAGGAATATGTCGAGCCACGACTTAAACTAAGGTGCTTCTTGGGAGGCAACCCAATCTTAAATATTTATTTCTTTCATGTGTGTTTAATTTTAAATGCTTTCTTAGTTACTTATTTGAGTCGGCTTAAGTGCCTCCCTGATTTTCGCAACCTTTGTAGGGAATGTTAATAGTGTTGGTTGCACAAAAAAATTAGGAATATTAAACAATAAAAAAATTGCTGCTGGTATTATGGGTATTTTGCCGCTTTTATATTTCACTGTTCTTGGTCAAGTGGTTGTAATTTGCAGGAATGTTGATGTGCATGGCTGACAGGCTGCTTTTAGGTCGATTATGCAATAAAAAATGATGCTACTACATGATGCTAGCTACGGACAGTAGTCGGTTGTGCTAAAGCAAGCGAGTCGTTGTCCGGTCGATGAGCTGACCATGGGGTAGTGGGAATCAATAAGACAATGGGGCTGGAACAATCACAAAGGCAATTGCCTTCTAAATATGTGCTACTGCTACTGAGATTGGCTGACCTTGACAGAACGTCAACTAATAATTCGCTAAGTGCTCCTTCTCTCTTATATTTTTTTTTATATGCTAAATTTTTAATCTCGATGTCTATTTTTGACATCAGGGACGATGTCGAGTTTAAGTGTAGAGGAGAGGCAAGCAAAATTAATGAAAAAATCGGTTCAAATTGAAATTTCTGCTGTGAATCGCATCTGTTTGATTGAATTCTGATCGGAAAACATTTTTGTTGATGGTAAACTTATGTTAGAATGGCCGGTGAATGACTTTGTTGTGTGCTGCTACTCGTACGAAAAATGCGATTATGGGTTGGTAACACCCCACGTTAGTTGAAGAGCTTCATTGATAAGCTTAAATGACTAGTGCTTAAAGGGATTGAAAGTACTACTCATATCAACAAAGTGCACTTTGTTTTCTGCTTATCCATGCAAAAGAACTCAAAAGTTAAGCGTGCTTGACTGAGAGTAGTCTTAGGATGGGTGATCTTCTGGGAAGGTTTCCGGGATGCACATGAGTGAGGCGTGTAGACACCAAAATTTTATATTTTGGTATCTATTAATGATAGATTGTTTTTAGTATTTATGAGATAATTATCAATAAAGATTGTGATAATATCTTAGGATACTACAAGATATTTTTATCTTGCCCTTTAAGTTACTAAAACTATAAATACACCTGTGTTTAGGGTTGAGAAAGAGAGTAGATGAAACAAGTCAAAAGACCCCATCCTCCTACTACCAAATTGTAGGTATGATGGAATAAGTCACAAAAAAGACTTCATCATCTCCCTACATGATTAAGCCGATAAGACCCTCGTAGTACTATCAAAACCCTAGCCCTTAGGATGGAATCAAGAGATCTACGAAAGTTGTAACCTTCAATCTTTCAGTTATAAAATAAAAATCTTGTTTCCCATATTATTTTTGTTTCAAATTTTATGGTTTACAAATTGGCACGCTCGGTGGGACGATTTTCGCTCTTCATCTCCATTCTTCAAGGGTCAAGTTTAGTATCAAGTTTCGAGACAAAGTTGCAGCCAACATCAAAGTTTCTACAACCAGTCTCGAGGGGGCATTTGTAGACACCAAAATTTTATATTTTTGTATCTATTAATGATAGATTGTTTTTAGTATTTATGAGATAATTATCAATAAAGATTGTGATAATATCTTAGGATACTAGAAGATATTTTTATCTTGCCCTTTAAGTTACTAAAACTATAAATACACCTGTGTTTAGGGTTGAGAAAGAGAGTAGATGAAACAAGTCAAAAGACCCCATCCTCCTTCTATCAAATTGTAGGTAGGATGGAATAAGTCACAAAAAAGACTTCATCATCTCCCTACGAGATTAAGTCGATAAGACCCTCGTAGTACTATCAAAACCCTAGCCCTTAGGATGGAATCAAGAGATCTACGAAAGTTGTAACCTTCAATCTTTCAGTTATAAAATAAAAATCTTGTTTCCCATATTATTTTTGTTTCAAATTTTATGGTTTACAAGGCGAAAATGCGCTGGAAAGGACCCGTGTTGATCTGTGGGCCATATACACAGCCTAGGGAGCTATTGTGAGTGACCGCTCCCGACCCAGGGTTTGGGGCGGGGTGTTACAGGTTATGACTAGTTTTAACAAAAATGATGCTGAGATTCTTCGAAAAAGAAAGATAAACAATGCTTTTGAAAATAACAACCTTATGCTTTATTAGACTAACAAGGAGAAGGGAGTCGGAATGGTTGTACAATGATGATGAAATTGCTCGTATGCTTTTGTATTCTCGCCTTAGCTTTGCATTATCAACACCTATCTTTTGTATAATCTTTTGCATATCTACAAGTGTTTGACCGATACTACTAAACGAATAGACTAGACTAAAATGTTGGCAAACTACTCAAAATTCTGAGATTTAGAGCCTCCAAAACCGATGACATTCATGATCGGTTTCCATTTATAGGATGAGAGTAATACTCCTTATGAGGCATGTAACATCAAATTGCATAAGCATGAAATTTGTATCTTGACCTATATGCATTCGGACTTGTGGCGGTGACACATCTGGAGAGACAACTCTTCCTTTTTTTTTCTACCTTGGAACTCCACTTAGCCAAATGACTTGTTTTGACCTATTCGATCAACTACATTCCTAAATAGCCTACCCTAGTCAAGCTAGTCTAGTTGATGTGTTTGACACACTTTTTGTGGTCATTTTTGGTATCGTGTTGTTATTTAGGAAAGGGAATTGAAAAAAAATAGAAAGAAAGAAAAGAAAACAGAAAAGTGAAAAAAATCATTCAAAAGAAAAAGAGGAAAAAAATCAAACGAAAGAAAAAGAACGAAGATTGTTGGAAAAAAAAAAAGAAAAACAAATCCTTCAAAATAAAACTCTTCTTCTTGACATTATATCTAAATAGGAGGAGATATTTATGTTGTGTACGATTTTGTGCCATGTTCGACATTGCTTATAATTTTATAAGTTGGGTTTTTTAAGTGGAATACGTGTAATATTGGTTACGATCGGTACTAGCTTGATTTTTACCTCCACATATCGAAAAATATGTGTCCCTTTTTCACCCAATTACGTCACTTAACACAAAATGTAAGTCCTCGGCATGTGTTTTGGTCCCCGTTTGGATGGAATGAATATGTACGGTTGTAGAGGTCGGTTTCATGTTAAATTGCATGCATGTTTCATAAGTCGAGTTAGGTGAGTCACTCTTATTCTTTCTATCTCACAATATATTCACCTATTCTTATAACAAGTGATGAGCGTATTCTAAGAGTCCAACATGAATACGTCTGGCAAGGTCGACGGTTAAGTAGCAATGCCATTGACCTACTAGTTTGCATCTGATTTTGTGTTTTTTTCGCTTTGGAATTTGTTTCCTTAGTAATGGTAAATGCTATTATTTTAATAACTAGTATAACTAGCTCTGAGTTGTAGACCGTTCTATTTGTCCCTACTCAATCTTTAGTCTAAAATATTTGAGGTTGATAAATTATCTTTGGATGGTGTCTTGTTATTTTCGAGGGAGACAATAAGCTAAGTGTGGGGAAATTCGATAAGACTATATTTATTCTAGAGCGGATCAAATGGCCCAGGCCCGCTAGCCCGGCCCAGGCCCACCCCAATTTTTTTCCCGGGCCCAGGCCATGATATTGGGCCCGAAAAGCCCATGGCCCGAAGCCCATGACCCGATTCATATAATTGGGCCGGGCTTGGGCCTAGTGTAAGGCCCGAATTTTTGCCCGGCCCGACCCGACCATATGCAAAATTTAAGATTTTATGTATATAATTTGAGGATGTACAAAAGCAATGAGGCTTAATAAATAAAATAAAATTTAACCAAACAATTAATTATCTAGTAAATGGGCTTACCAATTTGTTTACCATTATTAATTAGTGTGATAAGCCTTACAAGCTTACGAATTTGTGTACAACTATTAGTTTGATAAATGTTCCAATGATTTTGTTTACCACACTAATACAATAATTTGCTTCCCAACATTACGGTGAATGTGTGATAAGTCAATCATTTCTAGCCAAAAGAACAACATAACAAGTCCAACACTATAACATCATAAAGCGTGCACAATACTAATATACGTACATAATTACACTAATGAAATTGTGCACTAATTATTTGTGCGAGTCACTCTAAATAGAAGGTGAATAAAATCTATATTACATTTCTACTTCTTATAATTAGAAAATTTTCATAGTTGTATACGGAAATTTTGTTAACAAATTATTTAATAACATAATGAGGGTTTCTTAAGTTATTTGTAGAGTAAAGATTAAAGCCCGAATCGGCCCGAATAAGCCCGCAAGCCCGTTTTAAGCCTGTATGGGCCGGGTTTAGGCCGATAAAATAGGCTCGCACTTGTAGCCCGACCCGCACACTTGGGCTTAATTTAATACCTTGGCTCGGCCCAAACCTAACCCGACCCGGCCCATGATCACCTCTAATTTATTCATATTTAGATCCCTTATCTATATATTTTTACGGTCGCCATTCACATTATTTGAGTCATTTGTGATAAGTTTGTTAATTTCGGGATTTAATTACTAATTACAGTGTCTTTTGGTGTAGCAGTCTGAAAGACACGGGGAAATGGGCCGAATCAACAAATAGGGTAAGATGTCAGTGCCTAAAGTACACTTGCTGGATCAAAGGAATTAAAGAGACATTAGCCCCTTTCTGGAGCACTCATGTGAACGCAAGGCTAATAACATATGCGACTGAAGCAAATTAAAGCCCAAGGGAAAAAAATCCATGTTGAACAAGTCCAGCTAGAAGTAATCTCCATGTATTAGTATATGAAGCATTCGGGTTCGATCGGAGGTGTGAAATCCGATGGTCACGCCGCGGATTCCGAGCAATAATATAAGTTCTTCTTACTTCTCTTTGTACCTAATTATTGGTTGAGTTTGTTGATTAATTTTAGTATTAAACCATTCGTTGTTTAATTGTTAATCTTTTAGTTACTTGTATCCAATATTTTACTCGTTCTTAATTTTAAGTTGCGATTTTAGTTTATAATTTCTTATCTTATTATAATTGAGATTGTTTACTTATGCTATTTATACGATTCTGGCTTAGTTCGAGTCATATAATCCGAGTAACGACTAATTTGAATTAATCTCTGCGAATTGGGGTTAGTTTAGGTTAGGAGTAAAATTTGGTCAGTTAATCAATTAGGTAGTGACAACACTTAAAAATATTAATTGCATTAATGATGTTTTCTTGGTTTAAGAATGCTTCTAATCCGGTCTTTAGTAGGGTGCAACAAACTTACATTGATTGGTTAGTTAAGAATCAATCTAGGCTTAATTCAGGTCGGTTGTAATCTAAGAGAAGATAGGGAGTTCTCGTTATCTTGAGTTCCGCATTTAATCTATAAATAAACTAGAGATTGGATGTAATCAATAATCGATTTCCAAGCTAAAATTACCATTAGAATATGAACTTATTACGGTATTCGACTTCACTTCTAATAGTGGACATTAATATTTAGTTACGTTAGTATAGTTAAAATTACCAATGAAACCCCCACTTAATCATAAATATGTTCATAACCGTAAATAATAGTATATATGTAATTTCGGTTATAAATATTACTAAGTAGTTAATTAGTTTTTTCAGTCTCTCCGTAGGATCGACCTTACTTATCCTTATTATGTTTATATTTTTGAAGTTAAAATAGGTATTATAAAATACTAATTTGAATGCGCAACGACACGTATCAAATTAATCTTTTTAAGTGTTGTCACTACCTTTGACAAAAAAATTTGACATTTGACAAAATGTGGCCACGATGGACTAGCTCTATGTTATGTTTTTTTTCTATTTCAAGCATTTGTTCGTCGGTCATCCATGTTAATACGGCTTGTTCGGTCGCTTGGGGTTGACCTTCTATATGGGGTGACAGTGACTCGGTAGATGACCTATCACCGGATGAGGTATGTTGTGATTGTGGTCTAAACCTGATACGAAAATTACTCAAAGAATAAGATTCGTGAAGGTGCAGCGGAAACAGACTTATGTCACAGTCGTGGAGACTGTTGATTTTGATAGAAATCTGGTTAAAGTGACAGTGATAAGAACTGTGATTTGGAAACACTACAGTCTGTATGACTGTTGCAACGAACAGAAACAATCACGATCAAACGAATAAGCACGAACAAACACAAACACGGACAAAGGATATTTGCTCAACCTAGACCTATAGATTGAACAATGGTGATTGATAGTCAAGACCTATTGAATATCAATCGAGTTAAAGTTTGAAACGCGTCAAACAAGAACTAGGTTTGGAACAAAACGCTTTGATCCGGATAGCACAATTGCAACAACAATGTTCTGTCTTTTTCTTATTTATTCAAATCTTCCTTATAAGCAATACATATGACTTCTATTTATACTAGCTAATAATCAAACTAGCTGCCTTGTTTCATACTCCTAAACTGAATAGAAAGACATAGCATATTTTCCTTAAATTGACTTTCCTAAAACTATTCTAATTGCCTAGCCTTATTCTATAATTACCTTATTACGAGATATGGTAAATATGCTGAAATAATCAAACAATAATAAAATAATATAAGCAATTTTATTCTATTCCATGCTGGACTAGGACTAGCTGTAGCGTTCATATCCTAGACATTCATCACAACCTTGTCAACTTTATTTGAGCTCATCATTTTTGGATCAAAACCCCTCAAGAAAAAAAGTTGGTCGAGTACGCATAAACGGAAATGTAGTCTGTGTCGGTCCGGAAAAAGGTAGATTTTCAAATATAGTATTATTATATAAATTTGTCGGGGTCATTAAGCGGGGTTCGGTCGATTGGCCTATAAAGTTGGTTGGCCGGTCCATTGCATGTTTTCTAACTGTGACGGGGTAAAACTCATCCATTGGTTCATCTTAAATGGTGCGGGAATCGAGATTTGTGGTTTGGGGTTTCTTGTTGGTGATTCTGACTTATTAATTATATGGCGTGACCTCTTAGATGTGTTTTGTGAGTTTTGTGAATCCATAATTACTATTTATTTTTTAAGCAACACTTTTTAAAATGTAATTAAATTAATTAACTAAATTAATGAAAATAAATATAAAAAAAAATATAATAAAAAGTAGAGTTGGAAAATGCAAATAAAGCTTCTGGAATTTGGAATTTGGAATTTGGAATTCGGAATTCGGAATTCGGGATAAACAATTGAAACCTTGCTTGAACCCGATTTAACAACTTGATTAATATAAACCTAATTAACTAATTGACTAATTATATTTTATAAGACTTTTATATTAATGAATTATACTAATATGAAAATAATAGTTACAAATATTGTAAGATTATAGGGAATGAAATTATAAAAAACAAAAAACAAAAAAAAATTAACAATTATATTTCTGATGGCATAATGCCATAATGCCTTCTCCTTTCCCAAACAATCTAACAACTCTATTCATCCAACAGTTGTATCTGCCGAGCCATATCAACGGGCTTTGTCGTGCTAGGCCCGTCGTGCCTAGCTGGGCTGTGCCACCGTGTCAAGCCCGTCGTGCCTAGTTCGGGCTGTGCCACCCCGTGCCCGAACCGTGCTATGCCTTGGCACGGGAATTTCGCATTTTGCCGCACCGTGGCCTGCATACGTGCCCGTCGTGCCGTACTCGAGACGACTCGGACTTTGCCCTGGGCTCGTGCCGTGTCGGGTCGGACCCGTGCCGCCCTCCGTGCAGTTGGCCCGACTGCCAACTCTATGTGAACTTTAATGGTTGAAACAATTCAACAAACACCTTGAGAGCAAGTAAAATCAATCAAAGTTGGGAATTTGGTGTAATCCTATCCTCTTAAGTCTCAATCTTCCTAATCATGCAAGTAGCCCTCTACTCTCTCTCTCTCTCTCTCTCTCTCTCTCTCTCTCTCTCTCTCTATCTCTATCTCTGTCTCTCTCTTTTTAAGCTTAACACACCCTAACCCATACAAGTTGCTTATTGTTGTCTAAGCCAACAACAACAAACATTTCTGTGCTCAACAAATAGTATTTAAACCAATACTACACATAAAGATAGGGTCTTTAAAGCATGAAACAACTAGGTAAGGCTTAAGATAAACTTCTACTCATTTAAATCAACAAGTAGTCATTCACAAACATATTCCGCCTCACAATGAGCATAGATTAAACCATCTACAAACATGCAAGGTTACATATTAAGAGATGCAAGAATTAAAACACTCAAGCAAGACTTAGTACATATGGAATGAAAGACAAAGAAGATAGCTAAGTTTCAAAGTATAAACATTCATTAAACCATCCAAAACTAAGGAAATATTACAAATAAAGAGAGTAGAGAGTGGAATCCATACAAGATTAAGATAAAGGTTAAAACTTTTGTAGAATTACACCAAATATAAATGATTAGCTACCTATAATTCTCATTACAATAATCAAAATATAAAAGCAAAAATGTTAAGATGATAGTATGATAGATGAGATGTAAATATCTCAATTTGTTTTCCTTAAATCACTTGGATACGCAAACCTAGGAGTCTCGGGAATTGAGCCTCCAAATAGGAAAAGACGGAATTTGCAACCAGTAGAACTGCGCAGGGACGCCGGCTGCGTCAGACGGCATGGGACGCTGGCTGACTTGCCTGGTGCAGCCAGCGTTTTATGTTGCCTTCTTTTCCTTTTCAAAATCCGCACTTTGACTTTCGTTAGCCGCCTTGTATGCTTGCCCTTCTCTTCAATTTGGATCCTAAGTCGGTTTTATTGACCTCTCGCGTTTGACCTGCGTCGACCCGGGTCTTGGGCTTGATTTTGACCGCGGTTGATTTTTGAAGACTTTTTGGTTTGACTCCTCGGTAGGCCTTGTTGAATCCTCTTCATGGCTCCTGATAGAGGTGAATCGTCAAGTCTATACAACGACCGACTCAATACAAATTGTTTGACCCAAATTACACAAAATTGAGCCGGATGAATCAAATTACAACAAACCCAAAGGAAACTAAGTTAGTATGTAACTCATACTAACGACCCTTATATAATGAATAAAAAGACTTAATAAACCTTACTAAACACGACCTATTTGAGCGTTGTCAAATACCCCTACACTTGGACTTTTACTCGTCCCGAATAAACTTTCCTTATAAACACACTACTTACAACCAAATCACACTTAAGAACACTACAGACACTTATAAACATACTACTTATAACCAAATCATACATGGAAACTTTTCCTTCAACTATACCGAAGATCCACCAACATAATTCGACAAACACTACAAATTATGCTCATCGAGCTTTATACCACCAATATAACACCGTCTCTTAAGTCCTTTAAAAAATCCTTATCTTATCAACCTTCAACCATAACCTTGTTTCATTTCAAATTATTTCACACCACTATGTAAAATCTTGTAATTATCGATTCTCTACATATACAGTTTTATATGGCTTATTAACAAAACCACACTACTCACATGCCAAAGATCAAATGAACAATAACAGCAATACACCTTAATGCCTTCCTCAACTTAAACTAATTACTCAAAATTTGTTTGCCAAAACTAACCCTCGGTTCAGAGGCCAACCAACTCCATATTCACTAGAAACTTATACACATTTCTAGGCATTATATCCATATTCCTTCCTAAATCAGAATAATAATAATCACTTCGCAATCTCCCCATCTAATAAACTACACTTCATCGTACAAAAAAAAATAAACTACACTTCTTAAAATTTATCTATCCAATTGTTGCCCCCACTAGACAACCAACACACTTTAAAGTTAACTATCGCCTGACAATGCAACGAACATGCAATCCTTAATTCAACAACTTGTAGTTCCCCGTAATTGTAAATAATAATCTCGATAATAATAAATCCGTAACTATATCCCCGTTACTATAAGTAACACTCAACCATATAACATCACAGATGATAGTACAATCTCTTTATAACAGTTCACCCAAACTCGTCACAAATCCCTTAAAATCGTAAATTCTCAATTACGTAACTAACTTCGAATGACAATTTTCACATCTCCATTACAAAATGACACACCCAATGACTAACATCGATACCATAATATAAAAACCATCTATCATATCACACTTATTCAACCACTCTTAAGTAGAGCAGCTATAACACCCGTAAATGTACCCTATTTTTCTAGTAAAAATATTTTACAGACACTTTTCAGCGAATTTTAGGTGTAATCGTAAATTTAATTTTTCGAGTCGAATTTAGAATTTCCGAGTTCGTATTTAAAATTTCCGCGAGATTCCGTGAGAATCCCGTCTTAAGGCGAGTTTGACTTTTCTTGACTTTTGAGCCGCCTTTGACTTTTGTTGACTTTTTCCTTATAAATATCATACTACCATTTAACCTATTTTCATTCACAACACAATTCAACATCTCCTTCTTCCTTATCAAACCACCAAAACCTAAACCCCCTTCCTTGATCGATCTTAAGATGATCGTTACGTCTTCATTTCTTGCTCAAATTCACGTAAGTTCGTCTTATTCTTCCCCTCTTAGCTTCCTCTATCCGTATTGGTAATAAAATTACCGTCTTTCTCGCTTTTTAAATTATCCGTCTTTCTCAAGGTGAATGATATTCATCTGGTATTATCTAAGTGGTGTAGGTGGAGACTGGAAAGGTTTAGAATCGATTAAAGACGCGTAAAGAGGTAACGGTGAAGGGTTACTCGATATCATTTACGTGTTTTACATGCTTATATGCTAGAAATCGTATTAGAATACGATTAGTAAGTTTAGGAATTATGTTATGGATGATGATTGTTGTTGTTTGATGATTGTTGATGATGAATATTGATTGTTGATAGTTAATAGAAGTGGGTTATGAGAATTGGAAATGATAGGATTGAATTTATGTTGAAGGCTCACGGGTGAATTGGTAACACAAGTCACGGTCGTGACTTGTGCAGTTTCACTACACTGACCCCTTTTCGTAGAATGATCACATCTCCTTCGTTACTTGCTTGTTTTAGGCTTGTGACCATTCGTTGGAACCGTAAGAGGATAAGCTATCACCATGACTTGGAATTTCTGTATTTGCATGTCTAGAAATCTAGTTATGACCGTTTGAAGTGGACCCTTGTTTTTGTTGGGTTCCAAACAATGTTGTTTTGGAGGGGTGATCTATGTTTTTATTCGTTATGCTTCACAAACTTGTTCTAATGCTTATGTATCATGTATTGATTCATTTTTATCATGGTTAAGTTTATATATTTCCCTATTCACATGTTTTGTGACGGTTTGTGGTATGTCTTACTTTGAGTCGTTTTTACAAATGTTACGGTTTGAGCACTATTTTGGTATGTGCTTTGTACTCTCATTCCCTTGGCTACCTCCACGTTCGTAAGGCTGGAATGTCGGAACAGGGAGGTATCCTACTGCTTAATTGCATGTGTTAGTGGGCATACGACGACGTTGTTGCGAGGCGAACGCTATGCGTTGATCGACCCGGCCTTCAAATGTTGTGTACTTGCGAGGTAGTGTTATTTGCATGTAGCGTACCGCTTGTTATGAGGCTTGTGCTCTTTTCCGCCTCTTTCGTGAATGTTTGCTATCGAATTTGGGGTACTCGGCGTCATATGATTGACCGAGTCTTGGATGCGAAATGTGTATCGCATGTCGAACTGGAAAATGCGATTCCGGGATTCTGGCCAGATTTAGATTAGGAACCGTATTATTATCGCCGTTCCTACCAGGAGGAAATTAGTCTACATATACGAAATGGAATGAATCGTGTATGCGTTCAGGGAAGGTTTTACTCCCGTGGATGCCCATAATCATACTTGTCATGTACACGATGCTAGTGCGTTTCATTTACCGTGAGAGATGTCGTCGTGTCGTCGTCTTTAAATGCATGATTTCATGATATTATTCATGGTCATTGCATGATTGGGCACCGTCGTCTTTGAATGCGTGATTTCATGATATTATTCATGGTCATTTCATGATTGGACACCGTCAATGTCTTGGTTCGTGAATGGATGATAATATGTTGGATTTACTGTGATCATAGCATGACTTGACTTGGTTGTCTGTCGAGTCTTAATCTTATCAAACTTATACCGCTAACGGTGAGATGAAAGCCCTAGTGAGCGTGTTCGGTTGCCTAAGAGTGTCTTCCCCGAGTCTTTGTATCACATGATGGATTCGGATTTGTATTCTATATGCTCTTATCATTATGTATTGAATTGCCTATCTATTCTTATCGTATCTCACATGTATATCTATATATGCATGCTTCTACTTTGGTATTTCCTTCTATGTACGTTTGATGTGATATGGCTGGGAGAACCCGGAGGTACTCCCCACTGACTGTGGCGTTCATGTTTTTCATGGATGAACAGGTTGCTTGATTGGATGGCTTTTTGCTTGTGGTATTTTGGGTTCGGGTGTGAGCTAGCGGGCGTTGTCCCTGGAAGATTAACCTCTAGTCGTTATTTAGCTAGTTTGCTAAACACTTGTTCTTTGTTAACATTTTGAGAGACTCTGTCTCTTTGTTATATTCCGTACTTAGTTTGTAATATTTTGACACTCCTCGTTTTATCTATCTTGCATGTATAAAAGTTTTTTAAAAATACCGTATTTCCGGCTAGACGGGGTAATTTCATCATGACCATCTATGATAGATGGGGTAAATCCGACTAGACGGGGTAATTTCATCATGCTTGTATGTTTTATATTTCCGCATTCGCGAGGGTTGTCACAGTTGGTATCAGAGCTCTTTATCGCTCCCGACGCACACACGTGAACCCTAACTTAAACTACTTGACCTTGAAATAATAAATGAGAGATGAGTAGACTTAAGGACCTAAGGTGGTAGTCTTTGGTGTACTTGTTGTTTGTTAGGTTCTAACTTGTTTGTTGATTGTGTTGAGTGATGTTATGTTTGTTTGTATCTACCGTCTTAAGGTAAATCATTGTGTAACCTAGAAGAATGCTCTACCGAAGATTTGAAGATTTACAAGCCTAATTGAAGTGTATTTCTTCCTCCTCTATGAATTCTCTCGTCCTTATTGTTTTATGCTCTCTTCCTTCTATCTAAGTGCTTCTTTCTCTTCCAACTTGTTTGTCTCTTGGAAATTACTCTTGATAGTTCCTCCATCTTACCATTGGTATCCTTACCTTCCCTTGTAACATTTTTTGTGGATGCCTTACCCATTTGTTTGTGGCATATTGTACTTGGTCGGAAGAACTTTGAATTTTGTGGAATATTAGTATTTGTTAGAATGAATTTGTGATTTGAGGAAAATGGTGTAGATCTAAATTCACCCTATAGTGGTGATTGGTTGTATCTCTAAGGAAAGGTAGTAAGATAAGTTTGATGATTTTAATGCTTGATGCTTGTCATGACTAATGTGTGGATAGTTCATGATATTTGATGGTGTAAGGTTGAATGAGTGGCTAAGACTTCTTAACCCATTAGCGATTTAATCTTTTGAATTTAGGAGGTTGAATGATGCCTTGAGTTGTAAAATGCTTTTGAGATTAAGTGACGTCTTGTGTTTCCTATTGTGTGTTTGTGAGTATAGGCTTGGTGGAAAGGCTTTTGGCTATAGTTCTTGGATTTAAAGATATAAGCTTATCTTATGGTATTGGAGACTCGTTTGAAGTAGTAAGGTTTCGGTAAGTTGAACCATATTACTTGAGGATTATAGATATGAGCGAGATTTGATGATGTGAGCTATGATGGAAATACCGTGGGACGTTAATGATGATGTTTGACTTGAGGTTGTACTTTGTTAATAATGAACTCGTGGGTTATATGATGTTGATAATGACGTTTTGTTCGGTGTTCTACCTTGTGGCCGTAGGAGTTAAAAAGAGATTAGTATGGAAAATTCCTTATTGGTTCTTCGGTTTTTGAAACCTTTGGGAATGTGTCAAATTATGGAGTTGAGAGAATGTTACTATGCTTGAGTTGCAATTCCGCAATTGGGAATCCGTGTTATATGAAAGGATGGATGAATTGGGTTGTAATCGATTATTAAAATCTGGTGTACCGTACTTTGAGATTGTGGGTACGATGGTCCCTTGTAAGAGAATTTGTTTGAATGAGTTGCTTTTACTCACTAAGTCTGAAAGGAGAAACTTTGTGGATTAAATCTTAAACCCTTACTCGTGCCATCATTCCTTTTCATTTCCATTCTTGAAGGTTTTTGTCAAGATTGATCTTTAAGAAATTACAAGCTCGTACTTTCTTTCTTACTCAGATATCTTCATAACTCTACTATCTGCTTTGTCTCTTCCTCAACCTCGTTTTCCTTTTTCGCCTTCGCCTTTTTCATATTATCGTAGTCGTTAGTGACGCTTCCTAATGTTCCTTGTATCATGTTCTTTTATACCTACTCTCTTGAGAGGTAGTTTTTCTTATTAGCTAACGTAAGGGTTAGTAGTTGTGTTTTGAAGAAGTTTCGAATATGGTACCTAACCGTCCTATTAAACTAGTTTCATGTTTAGATGATTATAAGGATTTGAGGATAGCTTAGGATGAAACTCTCCTAGTGGTTTTAGACTATGAAAGCTTAATGTTGCAATATCGTTTGAGGATCGAAATAAGCATAATGATAGTTGGTAGTTGTGGTTAAGAATTTTAGTGATTCTTTAAGTGTTACTTGGGAAATTGTGGTC
>JAIUZE010031480.1:0-10322 GCA_022085475.1 Heliosperma pusillum | reverse complement strand
CCGAGCTTGTGCCTTAGACTTTCACGCTTCTTGGGAGAAGTGTTTGCCTCTGGTGGAATTTTCTTATAACAACAGTTACCATGCTTCTATCAAGATGTCACCGTACGAGGCTTTATATGGTAGGAAGTGTCGTAGTCCTGTTTGTTGGGATCAAGTCCAGGTTGATCATATGTTGAGTCCCGACATAGTGACTGAAACAATTGATCAAGTTCAAGTCATTCGAGAGCGAATGAAAGCCGCTCTAGATAGACAAAAATCCTATGCCGATGTCCGTCGTCGACCGCTTGAATTTGATGTTGATGACCGAGTATTTCTTAAAGTGTCACCGATGAAAGGAGTGAAACGGTTTGGAGTGAAGGGAAAGTTGAGTCCTAAATATATTGGACCGTTTCGTGTGCTTAAGAGAGTTGGTCCCGTTGCTTATCGTTTGGAATTACCTCCGAATTTGAGTAAAGTTCATGATGTGTTCCATGTTTCGCAATTGAAGAAGTATATCAGTGATCCGAGTCATATTATTCAAGAGGAAGTGTTGGACTTGGAACCTAATTTGGCTTTGGAAGAAGGCCGATTCGTATACTTGAAAGGGCTAGCAAGCAACTCAGAAACAAAGTGGTACCCTTAGTTCGTATCCTTTGGCGTTGTGGAAACGTTGAAGCAGAAACTTGGGAACCCTAAGCTAAAATGTTAGCTAAATATCCCGAGCTCTTTGCTTGAGGTAAATCTCCTTCTTTCTTTCCTTCTTTCTATTCGATTTATTCTTTCGAATATTCCGTTCCTTCTATCGAATATCATCTCTTATAGATAGATTATTAGAAGCTTTAGTAGAAATTTTAGGCATAGATAGTAGAGTTATTACCTTTACTATAGAATTTTTGAACTAAAAGCTTTTGGAAATGTTTGATGATTTCAAGTATTTTTACCGTCAAGGAGTGATGAGACTCGTTATTGGAGACGTTCGATAACTAGTTTTCTCATTTGTTGATGCGAAAAAGTATCTTTTAAGTCCTTGACTTGGGACGTCGATGTTCTTAACAGCTGACGAGAACCTTCCGCCCCATTGATAAGACCCTGTATTTTTATTACAAATATATTTTTAAAAGTTTTGAAATAGACCTACATATATGTCACATTCCTTCTTCTAAGTTTCGAGGACGAGACTTTTTAAAAGGAGGGGTGATTGTAACAACCCGTAATTTGAAAGACCGAAATTATATTTGAAAAATAATAAATTTAATTTATTTTAATTTATTAAGATTTATTTAAATTTATGATAATTTAATATAATTATTTTGAATTTATTCGGAATTAAAGAGAAGGTTTTACGATTTAACCCCGAACGTCATTTAACTATTCCTGAGTCATCTTAAGTCCCGAAACAAACCCGAAACCCGACTTTGGCATGAGTCACACGCCCCATGTCATCTTTTTCCACTCACTTTAGATCTTTTAATTCTTTTGATTAAACTAATACGAATATCTAAGATATTTGTAACTTTATCGATCCGTCAACTTAAATTACGCAAATCGCTTAGAAAACAGACCCGATTTCTTCTACAATCACACGGCTCCTCCTCCTCTCTTAGGACTAGATATTTTCTTTCTTTTGATTACAATAACATAATATCTAAATAATATCTAGATATTTGATTTAATTAACTTAATATCTAATTATATCTAAACAATTACCATAATATAATTATAAAAGCCGAGTCAATCCCGTAACAACAATTTCAAAACCCGACTCATTAATTCCTCTATAACTACACGTCACACCCACCCCATTATTCACTACTTATCTTTTCATTTTACACTAAATCAACTTAGTATCTAATTAATACTTTCTTTAATATAATCATAATCGTTCTTGGTGTTCTTGAGCGTTCTTGATCGTTCTTGAGCAAAATCGTCACAAAACCTTCGTTACTTGTTCAAATCCGTCCTAACTTATATTTCTAGAGTCTCCTCTCCGCTCTCCATCTCCACGTACGTTTTATTTTCAATTCCGAAAAAATCGTTTTCAACACTTTAATTGTTGAAATCAAGTTTTAATTCTAATAATGTTATTTTTGTCATTTCTTATAGGAGAAGATTTTGAAGACGAGTTTGGTGACTCGTATATTTTAGAAGAAGATTAGTAGACGGGTTTCTTACTTCTTATTTTGGTGCTAATTGATTTTTGTGCTAGCTAAGGTAACGATTCCGAGTTACTCGACGAATTAATGTTACATACTTTTGTTTTTGTTTATATTATTGTTATTTACGGTTTTTAACTAGTAACATGATAAGTGGTTATTTTTATTATGTTGTATGAATTTTTAATATGTTTAGTGTTCTTGACATATTTGGATGATTTGTTCATAATCATGATTTTTGTATGGATGATGTTTAAATTGGTTGTTAAAATGGTTGTTTGTTAATTAAAACATGTTGGAAATAACTTGGGATTTGTTTGTTGATGGAGCAGTGTAAGTTGGCTGGAAAACCAGCCCAAACCAGGTCGGTTCAGGCCGGTTCAGCCCCGGTCCAGGCCGGTCTGGGTTGGTCCGGGATTTGGTCTTTTGGTTTGTGTCGATACTTGATTGTTTTGTTGTTGTTTTGACGGGTTTTAAATATGTTAAGCATGCGGGAAATATTAAGAAACGATTTTTAGTAAAGTCGACCAAAACAGCCCAAACCAGGCCCGTGGGCCCAGTCCAGGCCCGGTTTATTCTCGGCCCAAAACAGGCCGTGGGTCCTCCCTTTTGGACTTGTGACGGTTTTTGAGTTTATTGTTATTTTATTGTGTTTTGTAATATTTAGCAAGTGGGAAATTTTAAATAAGTAAATTATTTAATTAAAAGGTTTTCATAATATTATTATTTCTCACATGTTAGAAATTATAATATGAGGTTGTACTTTTATATGATATCCTTTAAGTCAAGCGGGTTTCGTAAGATTTAATAATTCACATGTTAGAAGTTGGAATAAAATAGCATGAAATGAATATGATGATTTTATGTTCAAGTCTAAATGGTAAAGACTCTGTTTCTAGCCGGTTTGACCAAACGGTTTTGGTCAAACTAAGATCTAGTCAGCCCCGTTTTGACTGATGACCCGTCGCGGGACTCGGGTCGGGGATTTGTCTTCAAGTAAGTTTTATTTAATTATTGAACTAGCCTTAGTAGATATGAGGCGATATGATATTTGAATATGATTTATATGCAATTAGTCACATGATAGGATGTTTTTCCCGTGACTGTTGGATTATATGGTTGGTGTCGTGTTGACTAAGTACCCATAGAGAATTATGAGTATATGACGTCTTGACCATTCTAATTCTAAATGAGTATCTTGGACCATGACATTGATAGGCCCGTACTATCTTTAACGAGTATATAGTTCACTGCTTGATAGCTTTTGTGTCACGGCCTGGGGGGCTTATCTCCAAGTCGGGGCATGGCATCCTAAGAGTTCCGCTTTGGGAAGGGAGCCAGCTTAAGTACTAGCCATCTCTGCTTAGGGGTTCGCCTAGTAGAGTTTCTCATAGACGGTTATGTCATGGGACGGGGAATGGAATAGCTGTTGTCGCTAGGTCTGATCAGTCTAGGACTAGGATGTTTTCCTACCTTGTGGTATAGCCTCGAGTTACAGAAGTCGACTATTGACTGTAATAAGAACTTATGCCTGTTTCTAGACGTATTGGTCTTTCATGTTTGATGATTCTATGAATCTTAGAAGGTGAGATGCAAGCCGTCTAAGGTTGATAGAGTTTGGATTACCGGTTGTTAACTGATTCACATGATATCTTGTATGATTAGGGTTGAGTGTATCAGGGCCATGTTTTAAATGTAACCTCTGAGCTAGAATACCAGCTTCCCTACCTCGTGGTATAGTTTGTTAACCGATTCACATGATAGTTTGCATGAGTAGCTTAGCCTTCATATGATAGGTTATATGTTAGTTATTGTTTCATAACATGAAAAGCATATCGTATATGTTAAGGTTTTGTATTTTCCATATACATCTCTTTTATGTTATTCATGTTTTATTAAACTCGACATTTCGTGGCTGGGAGAACTCGGAGTTACTCCCCACTGACTGTGGCTTCCGTGTTTATATTTAATGCGGTTGGCAGGGTTGTGATGCATACTTTGGGTACATTGACGAGCTAGCGAGCGAAGTATTACCTTGGACCTATATTCGGTTCTTAGGATTGTATATATTATACACTCTTTTATTTCTGTATTTATACGGGGAATATGTCTCCCGTTTTAGATATTTCTTATGTATAATATTATTTCTTTTTGTTATGAACCTTGTTTGTTTAAGACACCTTTGTTATGATGAATATATTTAATAGTAGGTTCCGGTTTTAAAATTTACCGATTTTCACTAAAGTGAACCTATTAGAAACGTATTCTCATCTTTTATTTATTTAAATTACTTGTTTATCTTTCCGCAAATTTGAGGGTGTCACATTACAAAATATAAACCTATTTGCATTCTAATTTAAAAAACATTCTTTAATGAAAAATAAAATGGAGATTCGAGATCTCAAAATTACATCAAAGATCATGTTTCCATCATTACGAAAACATGATCAACTAAGGCCACACTAGGTAATACAAATTACAACCGATTGCAAAAATACGTAAATTAAACCATTCAACCATTCATTCAACAAGATAAAATGCATCAACTATAAATTAATCATTCAAGACATAATTCTATAATTATGAAGAGTAATTTATCCAAACCACCTTTTAAAATGATCAAAATTATGTGACAATTCCTTAATTAATCACAATAACCCCAACCAAACATAATCCAATTTTAATTCATATTCTTTAACATGAATTAATACAACATTATTTTAAACCTCTTTAAAATAATTGGGTATCCAATTATTGTGAACTTCTTCACAACAATAAACGAAACATTATCATTATAATGAATAATAACAAAAACTTTCGACCAAAAAAAAAAAAAAAACGAAACTGTTTTTTTTATTTTTTATTTATTTAAAAATACAAATTAATTTGATGTTACTAATATTTTCAAGATCGGTACAAATTATCAACATCTAATCATTATCAAACATCGATACAACCTAGATGATTCAATTTAACAATTTAAAATGAATATCTAAATCAATGAATACCGGAAAATATATAGCGATGAACATTCAAATCGATTTCCATTTACATTTTAATTTAATCCTTATTAAATCAAAACAACTACAAATTCATCATGTTATCGTCTTAACTATTTAAACAACAACTATAATGAATCAAAATGGAAAAACAAGGCAAAATTCATCATGTTATCGTCTTAACTATTTAAAACAACAATTATAATGAATCAAAATGTTATTTCTCGGCAGCAGCAGCAAAAATAACAAAAAAACTTTTTTTTTTTCTTTCTTTTCTTTCTTTACCGAAAACAAAAAAAAAACAAAACAAAAAACATTTCTAATCTTATATTTCATCAATTATGAAAAACATATAAAATAATTTCGTAGGTCTTGGCTCTGATACCACTTGTGGGAAATATCGGTATATTTCGTCATTAATTTACGGATTATAACGAAACTATAGTATATGAACTACGAGTTATAAATGAATTGCATAATATAAAATTATAGGAATTTAGAATTAACCTTTGGTCCTAGCAAATTTGGCCTATGAACAATATCGAAATCGATATTCTCCTAATTGTTGCACCCAAGATGCTCCGAGATATGCCTTGCTTGTGCTAGAATTTTAGAGAAAAGTTACTGCTAATTTTTCTTTTGTGTGATGATGAATGATAGAGAGAATTCGAGAGAAAAATCAGAATTTTTCTTGTTCACTTTTCTTCTGTTCGGTCGTCAAACAACAACAGTAGGAGGAGGAGTCTTTTCTCCTTTTAACCCTCTTGTTATTAGGTTTTTGACCTAGTTATCATAAGAGAATAATAAGAGATATTTTCTCTTATATTTAACTCTTATTAGCCGAAAATTAGGAGAAGAAAAAGACTATTTTCTCCTTCCTTTTTCGGTTATATAAGCATGATATAATATATACGTCAACTATAAATATCCGTATATTTATAATTTGCTAATTAAATATAACATATTATGTTTAATTACGAATTAACAATTTAATTCGTTTAAGCTTATATTATATACATTGATTAAATATAACGGTTTATATTCAATTACGAAATACATTTAATTCGTCTCAGCTAATATTATTTAATCGTTATTAAATAATCGTATCATCATTACATAGACTAACCTTTAGTCATATACATCGACTAACCTTTTAGTCATATAATAAGGCATCAATATGATTATATTATTCATATAATCACATCTCTCAGACACATCCTTTAGGTGTGACTTTTAGGGACCAGTTGATCACCGCCATTAAAATGACAATAACGTCAAACTCCTAGCAAGCCAACCGTTATCGATAAATGTTAATCAACTGATAAGAATACTAAGTATACCCTGTGAACCTGTAAGAGATTTATTCATGTTATCACACTAACTGTGGAGGACACTAGCTCCAACAGGGTTACCACGGTCAACGACGGTCAAAGATAGAATTAAAAGATTAACATAAACATGGTTCAAAGGGTAAGGAATAGTTCCTTTCGGTCTACTATTCACCCTAGAATTACTAATTTAGCTTTCGCTCTAATTAGGGTATTCTATTGTTCGTTGCAAGTCTCTACCTATTCCATATCTTACGATCTAGGTCAAGGTTTAACAAAGTAATAGATCGATCACATGCATTTAACCAATTTACTAACAGTTTAAAGCAACGATTAACAATACAAACTAATAATTATGACTTAACTAATAATCTAGTAATTATACCGTCACATAACCGCGGTTCCCCTAAATGCCAGCATAGAAAAACTAGCTACTCATAATAGATCCAATGAAATTAACTATAACAATAAGAATTGAATTGAACATGATTGAAGAACAATTAACAATCTAATAAATTAAATAACTAAGAGAAAGAACAAGGATAGAGGAGTTAAGAAGAATGAACTAAAACTAAAGAAGAAAGATTCAATACCAAAAGAAAAGGAAGAAAGATTGATTCCAAGTCTTAGATCTAAAGTTACGTAGAATTGTTGTATAGTGAAAAGCCTGACCTAATTATTCTGTCTTACAAAGCTTAAATACTAAACTCTGTAACTATTAAAACTAATGGGCCGAATCAGAAAATCAAATCTTCGGCTAAAGCTAAAAGTAGTCGATCGACTGCATAACTTAGTCGATCGACTAAAGTGAAGAAATATGCCGCCTTTACTTCAAATTAGTCGATCGACCAAAATAGTAGTCGATCCACTAATTCCCAAAACCTGTCGATTGACTGAAATGAATAGTCGATCGACTATTTCCCAGATCAGCACTTTAATTTCACTTTGATTCAATGCGTCTTCTTCCGTTCCCGAGCGTCCCAAGGTGCAGTTCTCAAGCACGACTCCACTCGTATCCGGAATGCAACACAAAGACGAGATTCGACTCATTTCGGCTCCTTGCGGGTCAACAACATGTACGAAACAAAGAAATACCCAAAGTATCCGAAACAAAGTAGAATAGTAGCTTTCGCTACTCAAATGGCATAGAAATGCATGCAAAAGGGTGAAATAAATGTAAAAATTAGGCACGCATCAAACAACAAATTAAATAACTGTAAACTATGTAAAAGATACACTTTGGTAGTTGATGGGTGTATTTTCTTTTGTTGGAAGCCTTACCGGTTGATCTGCAAGCGAGCTTATTGGCAGAGATGTCTCTATGTTTTTAGTTGATGTGCCTATATTTGTTGAGCTTTTGCCAAGGACATTGGTTAGATAAGTATGAGTAAGTCGCTGAAGGTCTTCTTTATTGGTGTTCACCCTACATTTAGGCAATAGTAAGACGGAATTTGGCTGCGAACGACAATTGTGACAAAAAATGTATAACATATCATGTGCGTAGGTCTTCAGCGGTAGGAGCATTGATGTCTAGTCTTAGGGATGAAAAATATGTTGTACCCCTGCAACTCCCTATGTATTTTAATGTTAATGTTGATCATACGTTCTTCACAAATGTGTAACTATTTTGTTTTTTTGTAAAATGTAGATATACCTCCATATCAGGTAGTTGTAACCCTAGTGATTTGAACAACGGGTAGAGATTCAATGGTTCTTGAAATCTTTTCAGCAAGTTCTTGAGCAAGCAAACGTCAAGCGGTTATAACGACTGGTTGCATCCTATATATGTAAATTAAAAAAATTACACACTCTTAAATAGTAACGATAGTAAAAATTTATTGTAGGTGTTACATACATATGGTCAACGATACCAATGTCTCTTGCATGTTGGGTGTCAGGGATGCTCTGCTTGTAATGGTTCTAGGAGCGCTGTTAAGCCTATAATTTACCATATTTTATATACTTATTTCCCATAGTTTTATATAGATTTTCAGCATATTATATTATTTTTTAGTAATAAATTCTTTCCTCGAACGTCTTACTGCGATTTATATATTTATATATAGGAATGAGCTATTTGATGTTGATATTAGGTAAACAGTTAAGCGAGGCGATGAATAAAAGATGACAAATAAATAAGGACTACTAGCCCAGATACAAATTCCAAAGACAAAGACAAAGACAGAGCAACCCAAAATAAAGTGAAAGCCATTTATTGAATAAATTGTTGACAAGACATCATTTTACAAAAGATGAAATAAAGAAGTACAATTGCAAAAGTTGGTGCGTTGAACATCAAGTGGTGACATTCAATTTGGTTGATGTTACATTGAAAAATTTTATGAGAGAAACGCATGCATGCGCATTATCATGTTGAAGAGTTCATATGAGAATTACAACATGAAACGTCTCATATTTAATTCCTTAATTCATGAAACATTCGTCATTTGAAAAAAACTTCATACAATAAAAGCACAAACCGTAGGATGAATATACATGTAATGAATTTACATTAATTATTGCTCTAAACGTACATGTAATATTTACTTTGAACGCTCAAATGATCGCCTATATAACGTAGGTGATTTACTTTGATATGAACAGACAAAAGCAATAGAATAATTAGTTTCATATTAAATTCTATTCATTCTCTCAATTACATCAATTATCTTAATCTTATTTTACATTCTTAGTCTATTAATTGACGACAAGCTCAAACTTCTAAACTTTCTATTGCCGTAGTTAATACTATATTTCTCGTATTTATCCTTTTTATTTATATTTGTTTTACATCTTTATTTATTTAATTATGTTTTCCACTATTATTAAGATTGTTATTGCAGTCAAAATTATGGGTTGTGAGTAGTCTTTTATCTAGGGCTCGGTGGAGCCTTAATATGGGTTGATCAATGTAATAGTTTTCTAAACATTATTTAATGGTTATACTTAGGTTTCATAGGGTTGTGTTAAAGCATTAATTTATTAGTCATCATCTATAGTCGTAACTCTTGATTAACACTACATTGAGAATTGAGTTAGAATATAAATTGTGATTAAATATAATTAATTATTACTCAGTTGAAATTACAATGAGAGTTGAATTTCCTCTTAGAGAGCCCGAGTCAAAATTAGACCTCTCCCCATGAGAATAGGTAGAGTGATAGTTGAGACATTTTAGTTTTGGTCCTTAAAGCTCGTATATGTGATATAAGTCCCATGAGAATAGGAATTGTTTCACTATAGGACGGCTTTTTATATCTCTAGAGAGAATAAAAAGTATTGGTTTTAGTTTTTAGAGTTAAACCCAGAAAATTAGTCTCACCAAAGTATACAATTGAATATGTTGTTTCCATCAATATTCTATTTTGATCAATCTATCTTAATGGTGATGTCGTTATCCTAGAGCATTTTCTTATTAATTTCATCTAATTATCTAGTTTATTTATCTTAGCTTTATTCTATAAAACCTGACACATAAACAAATATTCTTCTGACGTAGATAAATCCATCTTAAATCGACTAGTACTGAGATCGACCCGTAAGTGCTACAACAGACACTTACGTTTATCTTGAAATACCAAATAAAATACAAAAGACGGGATTAAACACCCAAGGTTTTTTTTATTTTTCAAATGTTGTTCTATCTTGGTTTTTCACAATATGAAGATGAGAAATTTTATGTTTATCTTGATAGTCTGAAGCAATTTCTTAACTCCATGGATGGACACGGCTTTAGTGATGAAGAG
Organism: Heliosperma pusillum; assembly: GCA_022085475.1. Lineage (NCBI taxonomy): Eukaryota > Viridiplantae > Streptophyta > Magnoliopsida > Caryophyllales > Caryophyllaceae > Heliosperma > Heliosperma pusillum. Next base: position 117 of record JAIUZE010031480.1, on the reverse strand, counting down.
TTACGCCTAACAATTAGAATGGTATAAATAGTCAAGTAAGAACTTTATTTAATTCTTTGTGTGATGGAGATCTTTCTTCCAAATCAATTGATGAAGCTTATGACATTTTTGACTGGT
>JAIUZE010031473.1:0-16454 GCA_022085475.1 Heliosperma pusillum | reverse complement strand
ATAGTTTGTATATTATTGTACACTATTTTATTTCCGTATTTATACGGGAGATATGTCTCCCGTCTTGTATATTTCTTTTGTAGAATTTTATTACCGTTTTGTAATGACCTTTTTATTTTATGACACCTTCGTTATGTTTTATTATCTTTTAAGTATTTAAATAATTTTTTTTCTTTCCGCAAATTTGAGGGTGTCACAGTTGGTATCAGAGCAACCCTGCGACCGTGTGGTGAGCCTGTGGTCGGGAGTACCCGGGTCACCCACCTAGCGGGGGAGGATTCTGGGTTAGCGGTTATGCTCCCAGGCGCAACGAGGACGTTGCGTTCTTCAAGTGGGGGTGATTGTAACACCCCACGTTATTTGAAGAGCTCCATTGATAGGCTTAAATGACTAGTGCTTAAAAAGGATTGAAAGTACTACTCATATCAACAAAGTGCACTTTCTTTTCTGGTCATCCATGCAAAAGAACTCAAAAGTTAAGCGTGCTTGACTGAGAGTAGTCTTAGGAGGGGTGACCTCCTGGGAAGGTTCCCGGGATGCGCATGAGTGAGGACAAAATGCGCTGGAAAGGACCCGTGTTGATCTGTGGGCCATGTACACAGCCTGGAGAGCTATCGTGAGTGACCGCTCCCGACCCAAGGTTTGGGTCGGGGTGTTACAACTATAAACTTGTCCAATTACATACTAAAAAACACGGTTCATTAAGTCTATAAACGCCGCTTGTGCATTCGTCAATCCAAAAGGCATGACCACAAATTCGTAGTGTCTATACCTCGTTTGGAAAGTCGTCTTGGGTATATCTTTCTCCTTGATTCTTAGTTGATGATAATCGGAACTTAATTCGATCTTAGGAGAACACCACGGCTCCACTCAATTGGTTGAAAAGATCGTCAATCCTTGGCAAGGGATACTTTTTCTTCACCATGACCCGATTCAACTAACGATAATCGATGCACAACCGCATGCTGTCATCCATCTTCTTTACAAAAAGAGTCGGTGTGCCCCAAGGCGACACACTTGGCCTCACACTGTTTCTAAAATTTCCACCAACTGTTTCTCCAACTCTTCAAGTTCCTTAAGCTCTATTCATTACGTGCCTTAGATATAGGTCTCGTTCCCGGCTTCAATTGAACTCTGAAATCAACATCTCTCTTCGGCGACAACACCAAAATGTTTTTGCTGAAACACATCCTCATATTCCCCCACAACCGATATCTCCATCACCTTGGGATATTCAACTAGGGTATCTCATACATGAGAAGAGATCAAGGAATACCCCTTCCTCAACAAAGACTTAAGAGTAATGGATGCAATAAGCTTAACATTGGGTTTCTCTACGAATGCCCGATACGACACCCTAACCCGTTTAGGACCTGTCAACGACGCCTTATTTTGATGACAATATATGGTAACCTTATGTTAAGACTACCAAACCATTCCCACAATTACCTCAAATCCGCTTAAATAAAATTTTAACAACTCAATTGAAAATTCAACATCCCCAACCACCATAGATACATTCTTAAACAATTTACTAATAGATATCGACTCTAGGGGATAATAATTTCATCCTCAATTGCACTACACCATCCCACAAACCTAGAGTCAAGGAAAGGGCTCTAGACACAAAAGAATGCGACACCCCCGAATCATATAAAACAAATGAGGTTTGATTAACAAGAAAATTACCAGCTACCACATGAGCATTATATTCCGCCTCTATATTATCCATCATAAAACGCTTTCTAGTATTTTTGGGCCCCCCTTAAATGATACTAGCGAATCCCGATTGAGTAGGTTACGCATTCCGATTACCCAAGTCGATAGATCGGCCGAGAGAAGTGCCCATGTTGAAGTTACGTCCTTGGTGGTTGAAACTCTTTTTTTGTCCCCAAGAACCAACATTCTGATTTCACGTTGCACTTTGGGTGACTCCCCGTTAGTAGCTTTCCCTTGTAGCACTCAAGGTTCTCATGTTAGCACCATCAATGGTAAAATGTATCTTTTTGTAGCGCAATCGCCCACCACTTGTAGAATTGAAGTACCGAATATTTTTGAACACTCGTATAGAAACCACCACCTCTAAACCTTGGTCTCCCACTGAAGCTTGACCCACCAAAGTAATACCTGGATTAAATAAAGCCTCCTCTATTTTAGCTAGGTTGTCCACTGCTTTCACTCTACGACCTTATCTTTTATCCTTCTTTCTCTCTTAATATTTTTCCCATAACAACAAGTCTTTTCGCGTTTCCGGCCCTATTATAGACTTCCTTCACATCACTTAATGCTCCCACCGACAACTTCTGTAGAATTTCCAATGACATACCTTTTTCAAACCTCACCGATGTGACTTGGGGCTCAAATGAGTTTCCTCCACCTATGTAGAAACTTCCTTGAACCTAGTGTAATAATTATCCATTTTCATCCCTTCCGTCATCCGGAAGGTATTAAATTTGGCCCTTACTTTACATCGAATATGCACCGGTATGAATTCATCCTTCAATTGTGAATTGAAACTAGCCCACAGAATAAATTCCTCCATAGCTTCTTTCTATTACTCCCTCATGTGTCTTCGATTGGTATGCCACCACAAGCCGGCCATGACACCAAGATAAAAGGCCTCTTGGTCCACCTTCATAGACTCCACCCGTCCAAAAGCTTTAGAGCTCCCGTCTCCTTATATTTGGTAGGACGCTGCCTAGCTATGGCCGAGCTAATCGTAGTAGCACCTACAAATTTCTCTTGAGGTTCTCCCACATTAAACAATCCCGCGGTAAATGCCGCATTTTGTTCCACCCACCTCGCCACGTCTGCGGAACTGAAGAGTCTATCGATCCCATTCAAATACTCAAGGGGGGGGGGGTGAATTGAGTATAAATAAAGTATGCCTACTTTTTCGATCGTCCGTATAAGCGTGTAGTAGTAACATGTAGTTCGAATTTATTGATTAAATTCAACCCAACTAATCAATTGTAACGTGTATGGAAATAATAAAAGACGTAAACAAATAAAAGAGCACGAGACACAAAAGATTTTTGAAGTGGTTCAGTTTCAGAACTCGAAACATACATCCACTATTTTTCGATTAATAATTTTAGTACCTACTCCGGATTACAAAATTATCAACCCACTCGAACAACAAACTCTAGTTGTAACTCAAGTTCAGTACACTCGATTCAAAGTTGAGTATCGTTAAATACTCGATTCTAACTTACGTTAATAAGAAAGTGTTTTCGATTGTTATTGGTGTTCACACAATTGAACGTATAAGAAAAAAATCTAGCATTATTATCGAATAACGTATTCTCAAAGTAACGTGCAAGAATAGGTACGATTTTCGAAAAGAATGTTTTGCAAAATAAAGATTTAAAATATTTATCACAGTGCAAAATATAAAATATAGTATGAAAATCTTAGTTTTAATTGCATGGAAAGCATGGGCGGTATTTATAGTAAAGAGGCAAACTAGGTTTTAATTAAAAACCCTAGTGTTAGCCGTGACCTTTCTAGGATAATAAGAAGGATATTAGGTTAATTTACAAACCCTAATAAATCATGTGCCTCCCTTTTGTAACACGAAAGATATTAGTTTTACGTATTACTTAAACCCTAATTGAACCTAAGGCAATCACGAGTAGAACGGTACATAGGCCTTACTTGCGTGAAACCCTAGTCTATTGTTGGGCTTATTAAGATAGATTAGGGTTTAGGTTTGAACATGTATGAAACCCTATATAGCATGACAACTCATAAGTTGTTTTACTAATCAATAGAGAAGTCATAATAATATTCAAACTAAATAAATTTAAACCTTAATCTATTATAAATACTTTTCTTTAAAAAGATTGTTTAAAACTATTTTCAAAAACCGTTTTTGAAAATATAAAACAGCCGCACCAAATTTTCACAGCTCCAAAGTTATAGTAGGATCACCTATAACTTTGAGCTTGGAAAGTAAGGTTATAGTTAAAATAGCTATAACTCTACTTCCCAAATTTACTATTCAGATTACCATTATTGAACGACGACCTATACTATAAAATCTTCCTGGAGATCTTCAGTATGTTGATCATCACTGTATTCATTCAATGCACGAGCTCTTCTTCTTGAGCTCCACAAGCTTCTTTAAGAATTCGCCTTTGATCTTGAGCTTGATAGTTGCCAAAGTTATAGTATAAACACCTATAACGTTGCTTCAGCATTTCCAAAGTTATTGTAAAATGACCTATAACTTTATTTCACCTTTACTTCAGAAATCATCAAGGTTATAACTAAACTAGCTATAACTTCAAGTGTCAAACCATGCTTAATCTAACAAGACTTAAACAAACAATTACAAGCACAAGTAGACCTTGCAAAACTGACCCACCCCGAATAACCCGACTCGATAAGGCTGACCCGAGATCCTAAAGTGACCCGGAACTGCCTGACCCGAGGATGACCCGAAACCCGAATTGACCCAACCTGACCCAGACCCGACCCGAACCTTCACTGACCCGAAATAGACCCGACCCAAAATAACCGGACCCAAAACCACCGACCCACAGATGACCCGATTTGAAATGAGCCTAAATGACCCAATTTATTGTGAATAGGCGTGATAAACTGAAAATGAGACGAGATAGCCCACGTGCAGCTTAAGCTCGGCTTGGTCGAAGTCGGCGCGTGCGAGTATGACTCGACGTCGGGCTTGACTTTAAAACTAACTTGATCATATTTGACCTAAAAATGGCCTAAATAAATCGGATATGAATCTAAAATAATCCGACCCAAAATGACCCATACCCGAAATGACCCAAACCCGAAGTGACCAAAACCCAAAAGTGACCCAAACCCGAAAGTGCCCCGACCCGACCCGAAAGGTTGAGCAAACCCGATATGACCCGACCCAAACTGACCCGACCCAAACTCGACCCGCTTGACCCATTTGCCAGGTCTAAGCACAAGCGTATAAATTATATAAACATACTTGTCATTATCAAAACATAATCATATAACCATATGGTTCAACAAATTCCCCCTGTTTTGATGATGACAAGCCTCTAATGATTTGTGATTAAGGTAAGTTTCCCCTCAACATAATACTATAAAACTCATAGCAGGGTGGAAGGCAAGATCAAGATGTTCAAAGCCAAAGTATAAGCACCTAAGGACCTTAAGAGAATAAAGGTCTTGACAAGGAGCAAGCTTAGGTAAATACTCAATTCAAGGTCATTTCTTCCCCCTCTTGACATCATCGAAAAGAAGAGAACAAGAATATAAAACGACTAGAATAATACAAACCGAGGATAGAAATATAAACACAAAACGCACATTATAAACAAGGAAACCAAGTCTAACAAGCAAAATAAAATGTGTTAAGTATAAACCAAGCAAATTGTTTAACCGCCATCTGGCCCGAATAAAAGATAAAGAAATTAAAGTTCAAGAAGGGCAAAATAAGATAGGGCGAGGGAAGGTCTAGGTACAGGGTTGGCTAGGGATGGTAAGGTCGATATAACCAGGACGAGTACGATACTCCAGCTGTATAGTGCTCCACCATGACTTGCCAAATTGTTCTGAGCTGTGAGGCAGGTATCAAAGTTGAGAACTTTCAATGATAAGGCTTTAGTAGCCTCCAAAATACTAGCCACATCCTCACGAATACCTCTGCCATTTATGTATAGTGCTCCACCCTGACTTGCCAAATTGTCCAGCCTTCGTCCCTAGCAAAACACCTCATCACGCATGATGACCACACTCCGTTCAAGCTCCTTGACACGATCCTCTACCACGTGCATCCAAGCCAAAACCTCTGGTGAACCAGCCCCAACAGGAGCAGGAGCACTATGCCCTATACTTGGGACAATGGTCGACAGAACAACTGCTTGGGCGTCAAATGTTTCAGAAAAACTCGCCAAAAACGAGTTCAATTGTGCACCAATTTCCAACGTCGCACCAGACCCAGCAATAACCCCTTCCGAAGTTCTTTCAACCGGCATTCCCTTTGCTCTAAACACCAAATTAGGCCCAACAACTCCAATCTTCATCAGCTTCAAATACTTGTCCCCCATCTCATCCCTCGTCAAAACCTTATATATTTCGGGGTTCACAACCTGCTTTACCTCCAATAGATGAGTGATCCACATCACATATGGCATGTCAGCCGTAGAGGACAGTTTCTCGTTAGTAAGTGTCACACTAGACTGAACTATTCTATGAAAAACAGGACAGGGAAGATTGATTTTTCCACCCTCAAGGCAAGAATGAACAATGACCATCTCATAACTCGAGACCTTATCCCAACGCCCCCCCCCCCCCCCCCCGCCCCGCGGTACAACTGTGTTCCATAAAACAATTGAAAGGAATTTCATCTTAGGTGGAAAAGACTCAATCAGCACATAACCCGACCCCGTAGCATTAATATTGAAATATTGCTTATTCTCAAGCTTGACCGCATCGGTCACCTCACCTCATTCTGCACTTGGATTAATTACCATCCTATCATCAGCGACGGAAAACAGAGTGCAGAAGTCGGCAATGGTGAAGGTTATGGCATGACCATTAACCACCGCATGCAAACTACCATCACGAAGGGAAACTAAAGAAAAAAAATGAATTACCTCAATCGGATACACCGGACCTGAGAACTAACACACATCCTCCTATTCTTGAAATTTCAAGAAGTCGGCAAAGAACCAAAGAGCATCTATCTGACTATACCATGTCTTAAGATAATACCGGCATGCATGTAACCCGTAGTTTGAGACTCGTTTGACAAGAGTTCGATCCTTTTTGGTGAGACGGAGTTTGTCGAGCCCTTGTGCCATGGCATGGTCCATGTATTCCCAAAACAGGGTGCGCCTTATCCCGTTGCAAACCACCACCAGTTTCACTTCTTCCACCGGAGCCTCCTCCTCTATAGCCTTCTTCTTCCCCTTGTCGAGTTTTCAACGTTTCCCCACCGTACTCTGTTCCCCTTGGTCATAGTCGGGGTTAATAGGTGTCGGGTTTGTTTGGGTTGGAGAAGACATGGTATATTCTGGTTGATTTTATGGTGGAGAGGAATGGTTTTTGGGTCGGGTGGAAGGGTGGTTGCTCGAGTTGATGGTTTTGGCGCCATTGATGGTTGGTGTGAAAGTCTGAGTGGGATGAGTGTTTGAGGAGTTTTAGGGAAGTGGGAGTAATGATGGTGATTTGAGGGGTGTGAATACGTATTTATTAGAGTTGTAAATTTGACTTTTGGGGTATAGAGGGGTGAAGGGGTCGACGGTAATTATTATGGGAAGTTTGTTTGTTTGTTTTTTTTTTATGGTAAAGGAATCTTGGGTAATATGGTAAAAGATAAGGTTTAGTATATTTTGTATATTTTGGTATTTGATTAGGTAGAAATACTTGGAAATATACACACATAATATATTTACTTACCAAACTAATTTACACTTGAAATATAGCATGAGATTTTGACGTTAATACACTTACAGCGGAAAATACGGACACGGTCGTACAATCTAATATATTCTAGCGGAATTAGAAATATATATGACAAGTTTAGATACCACAAATAAACCAATTTATAACCGCAAAATCTCAAAATGTTCTCTAGCTAATGCTTTGGTTAAACTATCTGCCGATTGTTTTTCTGTACCACAAAATTAAAGTCTTATATTCCCCTTTTCTACTTGGTATCTAAGAAAGTGGTGTCTAATTTCTATGTGTTTAGTACACGAGTGTTGCGCGGGATTTTTCGAAATAATTATAGCACTCGTGTTGTCACATAAAATAGGAACACATCCAACATTTACACCATAATCAGATAATTGTTGTTTGAGCCAAAGTAATTGAGAACATACCATGGCTGAAGCAATATATTCAACTTCTGCAGTAGATAAGGCAACTGAATTTTGTTTCTTTGACCCCCCATGAGATGATGCATGGGCCAACAAATGTAGCTATGCCATATGTACTTTTTCTGTCAAGTGAACAACCTACATAATCTGCATCTGAATACCCTATGAGATCGAAATTACATTCAAGAGGGTACCATAGATTTAACTTAGATGTACCAATTAAATACCTCAAAATTATCTTAACTGCAACCATATGTGATTCTTTAGGGCACGATTTAAATCGAGTACAAACACATACACTAAACATAATATTTGGTCTACTTGCAGTTACATGGAGAAGTGAGCCAATCATACCTCATTAAGTCGTCTCATTGACAGACTTACCATCTTCATCTTTAGTTAGTTTCTTATCCGTGACCATAGGAGTGGCCATAGGATGAGAATTCTCCATTCCAAACTTTCTGACTAGCCCTTTGATGTATTTTTGTTGGTGTATCATTATACCTTTTTTTATACAACTCTGAAAAATAATGACATAGTTTATTATTAGTTGAAACGAAAATAATATCATCGACGTAAATTTGTACAACTAATATATCTGACCCCTCGAATTTCAAGATTAAGGTTGTATCGACATATCCTCTTTTAAAATCGCTTTGAAGTAAAAAAAATTGACAATTTGTCGTACCAAGCCCTTGGTGCTTATTTCAAACTCTATAACGCTTTATCTAGTTTAAAAATACGGTTTTGAAATTTGTTGTCCAAGAATACGAGGGGTTTCTCAACAAATACTTCTTCTTCCAAATATCCGTTAAGAAACGCAGTCTTAACGTCCATTTGAAATAGTTTAAGTCCTTTGTGAGCTGCAAATAAATGCTATTAACAATCTCATAGCTTCAAGTCGAGCTACGGGAGCGAATGCTTCATAGTAGTCAATCCCTTCCTGTTGATTGAACAACCAATCTTGCTTTGTTTCGTACATTAACTCATGTGTCATCCAGCTTATTTCTGAACACCCATTTTGTTTTAATAACTGATCGTTCCTTTGGACTAGAAACTAAGTGCCAAACTTTGTTCCTCTCAAATTGTTGTAATTCTTCTTGCATAGCAACGATCTTGTCTGGTTCAGTGAGGGTTTCCTTGATGTTCTTTGGTTCAATGGTATAAAGGAAGGAATAAAACGAGCAAAAGTTCTTCAACGATCTTCGTGTTTGAACACCCTTTTCTTAAGCTACCAGTGATTGAAACCATTGGATGCGAATCTTTATATTTCCACTTGGTAGAAGTCTCAGGCACTTCTTGATTAGAGTTTGGGATAGAACCTTTAAATGTTTTGGAATCATGGGTTGTTCCCCCTGAATTCAATCTCGAGGTTATAGGTAAATCAAGTTTAACTCTGGATTCACTATTCTTATTTAAATTCAAGGTTATAGCTTCATCAGCTATAACTTTGGTACTTAATTCTTTGTTTTGATAGGAAGTTATAGTATCATCAACTATAACGTCAGCTCTCTTTCCATTAACATTTGAAGGAGTCTCAAACTCATCATTTGTGCCTTCGATCTCCTTTTCTTCTTCTTCCAACTCTAGAGGATCATCCTTAGACAATTGAAAATTAGGTTCATTTTCATCTTCCTCATCATCCTGTATTGGCTTATCAAAAGAATCATTTTCATCAAATATATGATGTAAGTATAAGCGGTGTGGTAGGAGTGTCGGTCTCAGGGACGGTTGGTGTCTAAAATCGATCTAACAATCTACTAAGTCTTTTGCAAAGTCACAATGTAATATGGGTTTGGATTTGTTGACTAAACTAAATAACATTAATTAAAGGTAAATAAAAACAACAAATAGAGTCTAAAACGAGAAAGATTGGATTTTTATCAAATAAGAGAGAAAACTAGGGTGAGTGGATTCATATGGGTGGTATAGTCGGGTGAAAAAGTCGGGTTTAATAGTTTAAGGATCGTCTAGTCTAGGAAAGTGAATTGAGGCTTTCGATCTTACAACTCCCCCTCAAACCGACTCTAACTAGGTATCGCGTCACTAGATACGGTTTGCCAAACTAGCGTTTCTACGAAAAACCACGACTTTCGATCTTATGGTATTCGAAACAAGCGAGAGAATCATGCAAACTCACGTAAGCATTTCATCAAACATGTTATAAGCATAGGATGGAGACAAGACAATAATCAACTATTAAGCCCAACAAAAACACATTAACTCATACTAGAACCCATAATCCCCCACATAACCCTAGCAAGATTACTACTCACTTATATTCAAAGGAAATTCAATATTAACTAAGGATTGCAAAAGGGAATGAACAACAATGAACATCTTCTAATTAACAATGAATAGATAACAAGGATTGAAATGAAAACTTAATTAAAGGCAAGATTAAGTAAAGGAATTATACCAACTTAGAAAAAGGTGAGAACTTTGATATAATAACCAAGATTTTGTCACAAATCTTTGAATACAAACCAAGTTCCAACACTAAACCAAGTCTCAATTCCTAATTAACCAACTAATAAGCTTAATTATGGAAGATTAATAGAAGATTAAGTACTAATTCTATGAGAGTTTCAGATCTACGGTTTCGTGCCCTCTATTTACACAAGAGGGCCTATTTATAGGCTTACAAAATGGAGGAAAGATGGGCTTCGAAAGACTTCATGGGCTGGCAAGGTCACGACCGTGAAAAGTGTTTCACGGTCGTGAAAGCTGTCTCACGACCGTGAAAGTGCAAGTCACAGTCGTGAGATATGTGGCAGGGGCAGGTCCTTCTTTCACGATCAAGTCACGACCGTGAAACGAGTTTCATGACCGTGACATCTCTTTCACGACCGTGAAATGAGTTTCACGGCCGTGAGCTGAATTGCTCAAAACTCCACCTTCTTGGAAAGGCATCTCACCACCGTGAGATACGTTTCACGCCCTTGAAGTGCTTCTTTTCCTTCTTCATTTGCTTGACTTAGTTGCTTACTTCCCGACCCGCTTACCTTGATTCGGGAGGACTTTGGTGCATCGAGTAGAGCCCCAAGGGTATGTGGGGCCCCCAAGGTATGCCGTGGGTCCTCCGAGTGATCCACCTTCTTCTTTGTCGATCAAATTTAGGTAGAAATCGCCTAAAGTGGCGGTTTACCTACAAGAACACGATAAAAGCGAGAAATGTGCTCGAAGAAGGTAAAACACGTAGAAACGCTCTTAGGGAGCGTTAAAGGCAAACAATTTGAGGCAAAAAGGGGTGGAAAAGTAGGGTGAAATGACACTATATGAATATAACATGAGCACTTTCTTCGATGCATAATGTTCTTTTGTTAGAGACTTTATAAGCATTACTATGATCATAATAACCAATAAAACTAGCCTCATCACTCCTAGGATCGAGTTTACTTAACCTATTTTTTCCATTGTTATGAACAAAGCATTTACTCCCAAAGCACCGCAAGCGGGATATGTTAGGTTTTCGACATCTAAGAAGTTCATAAGGAGTTTTCTTTCAAATAGGTCTGATCATTGCACGGTTATGGATATAGCACGAAGTACTAATGGCTTCAGCCCAAAAGTTACGAGGTAGACCACTACATAGAAGCATTGTTCAAGCCATATCCTCTAGGGTTATATTCATACGTTCAACGACACCATTTTGTTGTGAGGTTCGTGGTGTAGATTAGTTGTGTCCTACACCATTAACCCTACAATATTCTATAAAAGCTTGATTATCAAATTCGATGCCAAGATCCGTAGCAATTGAAACAAGATTAGACTTATATTTTTTTGAACGAGTTTCATAAGAGAATCAAACTCATTGAAAGTCTCATATTTTGAGTGCAAGAATATAGGCCAAACATACCTCGAATAATCATCAACTAGAATGAAGACATACCTGGAACCACCTCTACTTCTTACCTTCATCGGACCACAAAGATTCATATGTACAAGTTCTAGGGCATGATTCGTGCTTACTACTCTTTTAGATTTGAAAGACGATCTCACATGCTTGCATCGAGCACAAGTGCCACACATCATCTCTTGATCAAACTTGATTTTAGCCAGGCCTTCAACCAAGTCCCACCTTTTGAGCTTATTCAAGATAGGAGAACTAATATGACCAAATCTCTTGTGCCATAGACAAGGATCATCCAACGTTACTTTCATTCATGTAAAAGAGTTAGTAGGAACATCATTCAAATCAGTCATGTATACATTCCGTTTACGATGACCTTCAAGTATAACCTTACTCGCTCGTACCTTCAATTATGATACGACAAACATTTGAGTGAAAAATGACTTTGTTACGTTTGTCACGTAATTGGGATATACTGAGTAGGTTATGCTTAAGACCACTTACTATATACACATTACTAATTGAATGAGAAGAGGATATACCGATTTTACCAACACCAATGACTTTACCTTTCTTGTTGTCTCCAAAGGTGACCTTACCACCATCAAAGGGATCAAGTGAAAGAAATATATTTTTATTTCCGGCCATGTGCCTTAAGCAACCACTATCAAGTTACCATAAGTTATTTTCTTTCACGACCACCTGCAAGACAAGTTAAATACATTTTTTAGGTACCCAAGCAAGGTTGGGTCCTTTAGTGTTATTATCCTAAATATCATATCTTTTCTAACCCAAACTTGTCTTATGATAGGTGTCTTGGCCTTTTGGTGTTGTCTGGGTTCCCGAGATTGTTACTTCTTGTGTTGATGCCTTTCCTCATGCAAATTAGATTTCTTCTTATAAACAAAACTCATATCGTAGAACCATCGATGTTTATTATTTCTGACTTCTTCTACGAGGGGTTCAGGATTTGTAGACATGTCTTCTTCTTCTTGTATTTTAGAGGCTCTGACAAAGTTCATGTTTTTGTTTAGGTGTTTTGTGTGTTTAACATAGTTTTTTATAAGATGACCCGTATGACCACAATAATTACAGGCAAGATACTCAGGTAAATTAACATATTTTCTTTTTCTGAAATCACGTTCAGAGGGAGTAGATTTTTATTTAGAGTGATCCCTACGGCCGTAACATTCATAACCTAATCCCGTTTTCATATTATTGTCAGATTCCTCAGTTAAGAAATTTAACACAGTTGTGCTATAAGTAGTTCTTTTAGGGAATTGATTTCTTTTTTTATAATTAGAGTGGTCAATCTCTATACTTTTAGAAGAACAAATTTCCCTAAGGTTATCACGAAAGGCTTGGAAACGTTTATTAAGAATCAAGACAACATCTGAGTGTTGTTTCTTAATATTCGTTATTTGAGCTTTAGTTTCCTTTAGTTGCTGAGATGAAGAGTCAATTTTCTTCTTTTGATTTGAGATTTTGATGTCTTTAACTTTTATCTCAATCTTAAGAAGTTCATTGACTTTTGTCAACCCTAAGGTTATAGCTAATAGCTTGGCCTCAAGATATTTGATGTTGAGTTTTAACTCTGAGATAATAGCTTCATTAGTTATAACTTTAGACTCAAGAGCTATTTTATCAACATTCGTGGATTCGAAGGTTGTGGGTGAATTAGCCATAACTTTAGAATTCAGCTTTCTTGTTTTGGCTTTTAGAAGTTGATTCTCTTTGGCAATGTAAAAGATTTGCTCTTTCAATTCGTTTATTTCAAGACTTTGTCCGCGACCTTGATCAAGGGTTCGCTCAAAGTAATCTATCGTAGCATTATTATGTAAATTTTTAACAAGCTTTTTAAGACGAATAAAGCTTACCTCGTCAGTTTCGCTATCTGAGTCTGATTCTCCTATCAAGCAAAATTCTGATCTAGAACTGCTAGACTCATAGTCACTGTCAGTGATTAGGTCAAGACTTATGTTGCTTAGACAGATATTTGCGACTGCCTCATCATTGGATTCTTCTTCATCTTCAGTGTCGAGCTCTCCCCAGCATGATGCTAGCATGACTTGCTTAAATTCCCTTTTGTTCTTGTCCCGTTTGGATTTGTCTTTAATCGTCTTTCGCGTGGGACAATTCTTGATCATGTGGTTCGTCTCGCCACATTTGAAGCATCCCTTATTTGTGAATGAGGGTTTTGCGTCATTAGGATTTTTGTTAAAAGGTTTGTTGTTGTTAAACTTAGATTGCTTTCCCTTAAACAAATTCTTTTTAAAACGCCTCAGAAACAAGACAGTCTCATCTTCTATATCGTCTTCACCGTCACTAACTTGCAAAGCTATACTTTTACCTTTACTAGAATCCTCATCAAGCTTGTCAAGTAGATGCTCGTGAGCCATAAGAGAACATATTAGCTCTTCAAAGGTTAGAAGAGTGAGATCTCTTACTTCTTCAATCGCAGTCACCTTGGACGTCCATCTCTGAGAGAGACTCCTAAGGAATTTCTTTACGATATCCTCAGAATCGAATTTTCTCCCTAGATTTCGGAGTTCATTCGTTATGCATAAAAAACACGGCAACATACTGTTGATTGATTCATTCTTCTCCATTGAGAAGAGTTCGTACTTTTGAATGAGTACGTCAATCCTATGCTTTTTCACAAGGATATTACCTTCGTATCAAAGTTCAAGACCATTCAATATTTCCTTGGCCGTACTACAAGACGAGAAACGATCAAACTCAGTAGTTATCTTGCCGTTTTGTAACAACGTCATGGCTTTCAATTTTTTCTCTGCTTTACGGTAGTCAGCCTCAGTATAGTCATTTTTGTCTTTCTCATATGTTGTGCCGTTTTCGGATGCAACCAATATTTTGTTAGGACCGTTTTGGATGATCTTCCAACATTCTCAATTATGTCCCTTATTATAGTGTGTCATCATGTTCTTCGAGAGACCATAGTTCTTCCCTTCAAAGATGGGAGCTTTTAGGTATTTCGATTCCATTTCACCCGAGATAAAAAGATTTAAAATAGGCAAAAAAATAAAAATGAATGGATCAGTCTTTATGCAGTTAGGCAATCAAGAGCACGAGGCTCTGATACCAATTGAAGAGTCTATTGAGCCCAAATAGTCAAGAGGGGGTGAATTGAGTATAAATAAAGTATGCCTACTTTTTTTTATTGTCCATATAAGCGTGTAGTATTAATATGTGGTTTGAATTTATCGATTAAATTCCACCTGTAACACCCGCAAATGTACCCTATTTTTCTAGTAGAAATATTTTACGAAATCGTCTCAGTAATTTTAAGTTTTAAATTAGCTTTTTAAGTTCCGAGTCGAATTTTGAATTTCCGAGTTCGTATTTGGAATTTCTGCGAGATTCCATGAAAAAGCCGTCTTAAGGCGAGTTTGACTTTTTGGTTGACTTTTCCCTTACTTATACTCTACCCTTAACCTAATTTTCATTCAACCAAACACAACCAAACTTTCCTTCCTCTTTAAGAAAACTCAAACTCCATAGCTTTTCGATCTTTGATTCATCGTAACTCCCTCGTTTCTTGTCGGAATTCACGTAAGTTCGTCTTATTCTTCTCCTCTTAGCTTCCTCTATCCGTATTGGTAATAAAATTACCGTCTTTCTCGCTTTTTAAATTAGCCGTCTTTCTCAAGGTGAAATATATTCATCTTTTATTACCTAATTGTAGGTGGAGACTACTAGGAAGGCTTAGTAATCGATTAAAGACGCGTAAAGGTAACGGTGAAGGGTTACTCTGTATCATTTACGTGTTTTGCATGCTTTATATGTTAGAAATCGTATTTGGAATATGATTAGAAGCTTAGGAATCATGTTATGATTTATGATTGTTGTTATTTGATGATTGTTGATGATGAATATTGATTGTTGGTAATTATTAGAAGTGAATTAGGAGAATTGAAAATGATAGGATTGGTGTTGGTGGTTCTCGGGTAGAATGGGGTTCCTGGCCGAAGACCGGCAGCCGGTCTAGTGCCCGGCTGGCAATTTCCTGCACCGACCCTTTTTCGTAGAATGATCATAACTTCTTCGTTACTTGCTTGTTTTGAGCTTGTGACCACTCGTTGGAACCGTAAGAGGATAAGCTATCACCTCGACTTGGAATTTCTGCATTCCCATATCTAGAACTCTAGTTATGACCATTTGAAGTTGACCCTTGTTTTGATAGTTTCCAAACTTGTGATTTTTGTGTTGTTAGTGTTGTGCTCTGAGCCGGGGTACCGGCCGCCTCCCTCTTGACCGGCCTAGAACACATATGTAGTGATGTTAGGATTTTGGTGTTGTATTCTGTGCCGGCCCACCGGCCGCCGGTCTACTGACCGGCCTAGACTACATTTCTCTGTTTTTGTGAGTTTTGGATTTTTGCCCTGTGTTCTGAGCCGGCCCACCGGCCGCCGGTCTGTTGCCCGGCCTGGAACACGGCTGTATGCATGTCCTTTATTTTCTAAAACTCGTGATTTATAATAGTTCGCATGATCCGTTTATCGTATAATTTTACGTAATGTCTTATAATACTCATGTTTTGGATATATGATATCTTTTTCGCATGTATCACATGTTTTGTGACGGTTTTCGATATGTTCCCACTTTGAGTCGGTTTTCACAAATGGGTCGGTTTGAGCACTATTTATTTGTCTTGTGCTTTGTATTCTCATTCCCTTGGCTACCTTCCCGTTCGTAAGGCTGGAATGTCGGAACGGAGAGGTATCCTACTGCTTAAATGCATGGGTTAGTGGGCA
>JAIUZE010031472.1:0-14689 GCA_022085475.1 Heliosperma pusillum | reverse complement strand
AGGTTTTGTTTTCATTTTGGCATTAAGAACAACTGTTGTACTTTTTTCACTTAATGAACTGGTTTATGGCGAGGCCATTTCTATTGGAGTAATTTATGTTTCTAGATATTGCAAAAGAGTCTATCCTGTAAAAACAAGAATGCCAAAACAGGTGAACCTAATCAATCATAACCTTTGGCATTTGTCCGTTTAGGGCACATAAACGAACGACGCATAAAGAGACTTGTATCATCTAAAGTACTCAAACCATTCGATTACGAATCTTATGGCGTATGCGAATCTTGTCTTCTAGGCAAGATGACTCGTGCTCCTTTTACGGGAAAAGGAACACGAGCAAGTGAAGTATTAGGACTTATACATACGGATGTATGCGGTCCAATGACTATCCGAGCTAAAGGTGGTTATCACTACTTCATTACTTTTACCGACGACTTGAGTAGATATGGATATGTCTACTTGATGAGGCATAAAAGTGATGCTTTTGAAAAATTCAAGGAATTTCAAAATGAAGTAGAAAACCAATTGAATAAAAAGATTAAAACCCTACAATCCGATCGTGGTGGTGAATACTTGAACAATGAATTTAATTCACACCTAAAAGATTGTGGTATAGTATCACAATGGACTCCTCCTGGAACACCTCAATTGAACGGTGTGTCCGAAAGGAGAAATCGAACTTGAAGATATGGTTCGATCTATGATGGAGTCTAACAGAGCTTCCTGTTATTTTTTGGGGGTTTTTTTTTTTTTTTTGTGGCTATCTTACTGCCATATTTCCACTAAATCGAATCCCTACTAAAGCGGCAACAAGAACTCCATATGAGATATGGACAGGAAAAGTCCCTTATTTGTCCTTTATAAGAATTTGGGGATGCGAGGCTTTTGTTAAGAATAAGTCTGACGATAAACTCGCACCCAAATATGACAAATGTCTTTTTGTAGGATATCCAAAGGAATCACGTGCTTATTACTTCTACAATAAACACGAGGACAAAGTGTTTGTGTCTCGTGATGCAGTCTTTTTAGAAAGTGATTTTATTTCTAAAAGACAGAGTGGGAGAAAATTTGAACTTGATGAAGTCCAAGAGCCACAAACCGAAAAGGACGACGAGGAAAACGTTCCCTCTTCGTCTGGTACGGTCATTATTCCTTCGTAACCTAGGAGGTCAAGCAGAATTAGTCCATCAACCTGATAGTACCTTGGTATTATAAGAGGAAGGTGATGACTAGAGTTTTACTTTTTGAAATAACGAACCTACTACCTACAAAGCCGCCTTTCTAGTCCCGACTCAAAGCTATGGCTAGGAGCCCATGCAATCCGAAATGGATTCTATGTACGACAATCAGTAATGGTACTTGGTTGATTTAACCTAAGGCGGTCACGACCTCCGTCAGTGTAAGTGGATCTATAAGATCAAAAGCGGCATAGATAAACATAATGATGTTTACAAAGCTAGATTGGTGGCAAAAGGTTTCACCCAAGTTCATGGTCTTCACTATGACGAAACCTTCGCCCCAATCGCCATGCTTCGATCCATAAGTATTATCTTAGCGGTTGCCGCATTTCATAATTATGAGATTTGGCAAATGGATGTCAAAACCGCCTTCTTGAATGGGATTCTAGAAGAGGAAGTGTACATGACACAACCTGAAGGTTTTGTGGATCCATCAAACCCTAAGAAGGTATGCAAACTTAAGAGATCCCTCTATGGTCTTAAACAAGCATCCAGGAGTTGGAATCATCGTTTCGATCATGTAATTAAACAAAATGGTTTCACTCGAAGTGTTGAGGAACCATGTTTATACATGAAGTTTAGTGGGAGTAAAGTAACTTTTCTAGTCTTGTATGTAGATGACATACTACTCATTGGAAATGATATTCCAATGCTCACTTCTGTAAAGGAGTGGCTAGGAATACATTTCCAAATGAAAGACTTACGAGAGGCCCAACGCATCTTAGGTATCCGGATCTATAGGGATAGATCTAAAAGGATACTAGCATTAAGTCAAGTGACTTATATTGATAAGATTCTTGATCGGTTCAACATGAAAGACTCTAAGAGAGGCTTTATTCCTATGGGAAGTGGGATCACCTTGAGCAAGTCAGAGTGCCCTACTAAACCCGAGGAGATTGAATGCATGAAATTTATCCCTTACGCATCTGCTGTTGGATCAATCATGTATGCTATGATGTGCACTCGTCCCGATGTTGCATATGCTTTGAGCATGACAAGTCGTTACCAAGCAAATCCAGGTGCGAGTCACTGGATAGCCGTAAAGAACATCCTTAAGTACTTGAGAAGGATCAAGGATTCGTTCTTAGTGTTTGGAGCGAGACTGGTTACGTTGTAAAGGTTACACAGATGCCAGTTTCCAAACAGATAGGGATGATATGAAATCCCAATCCGGCTACGTTTATATGATGAATGGAGGAGCTGTTTGCTGGAAGAGTTTCAAGCAAAGCGTTACAGCGGATTCTACAACAGAAGCAGCGTACCTTGCAGCGTCTGAAGCTGCAAAGGAAGCTGTGTGGATTCGGCAATTTTTGGAAGGACTATCAGTAGTCCCTACTGCCAAAGATCCTATCACAATTTATTGTGATCACAGTGGGGCTATTTTTCAGGCAAAAGAGCCCAAGTCTAGTAACAAGTCTAGACATGTACTTAGGAAATATCATGTAATTAGAGATTACGTGGACAGAAAGGAAATTGACATTTGTAAGGTTGGGACAGATGACAACATTGCTGATCCTTTAACCAAGCCTTTATCAAAGGCTAAGCATGATGTTCATGTCGTCACAATGGGATTGAGACGTGTGCCAGAATTCCTTTAGATTATGTAATATGTAATAATTGAATGTTGTATTAATTATTTCCTATATGATAATGGCATTCATTGTTCGAGTTTTATTTTAAACTCTTTTATTTAGTTTGACTAAATTTAATACTTTGTTTATCCGAATAGATTGTTGGACCCTATTCAAATGAATAGGACGAACTTAGTATTTTGTCCCTAGTCACTCAATGAGGTGACGTCTCGAAATGACTAGATTGTAAGTCGATCGATGGTTGGTTCAGCACCATGGGGTCATGGAGATGACTGGTCGTTTACATAGATAGACTGTATGACACTCTGTCGGACAGTGACATTGTAGAGACCCTTAAATCAATTATTTGATGCCTGGTCGTGGCAGGGTCTTCTATCATATTCCTATAAGTCGATTCTTTTGACTGGCGACCGTCTATCTGAGTCGGTGCAGTTTCCGAGTGGTTTTGGTTGATGTTCTAGGTCGTGCCGTAAAAGGAGGCCGATGGACTTCTTCTGGATCATGGTGATCTGCATCATACAGAGTAGATGGATCAACAGGAATTGTCCACCCACGTTGGGTAAAAACATCTTTAGGCCACTCGAGGAGTAGTTTTGTACTACGTAAATGCTGGCCACGCTCGGAAAGAGATCTATGGTGATTTTCCGGTCAGAAACATTACTCTCCTATCGAGAAAACCACTCCTAGATCTTGTCACGAATGCGACCTGGAAGACACCTTGCGTTGAGTGGGAGATGTGATAAAAAGAGACAAGAGAATCGGTGACGCACACTTGTGTCAGACAAGTGGGAGATTGTTGGAGTAGGTGTCCTCCACAAAAGTGCGCCACATAATAAATCTTATTATGGAATATAAATGGGATATTTATTGACTATATATATGATTAGTCAGTTGATTAACGTAAATCAATAACGGTTGGCTGACTAGAGTTTGACGTTATTGTCGTATGACGGCGGTGATCAACTGATCCCTTTCGGTCACACCTAAAGGATGAAATCCAAATAGTAACTAATTATTTGTATACGATACAGTTAATTAGTACATTACATATATTCGATATGTACGAGAGTTAATTGTTAGAAATTGAGTTAAGAACTCAAATTCGATTAAGCTTATTTTTCAATTATGCGATAATTGACTAATAAATTTATATCTTATTTTAATACGATTAAATAAGATTTAACTTAGTAATTAATCGTTAAATTACTAAATTAGTTGAGGTTTTGAGATAGAGGTAATTAGTTAATTATATTTACAAGGAGTTGTAAAATAAATTAACTAAGCATTGTGGGACCCATTATATATTGATATAATGGTAAAATATTACTTAAAATGTTAAGTACATATTATTTATTTAATTGAGTCATATAATTGTTATATGATCAAATTAACACTTAATTATACAAGATAATTAACCATATGATCAATAAGTATTTGTGAGACAAATATCAAAAATCAAAATGGACCAAACTAAGGCCATGTTGGCCGGTTATGGTATAGTTACAAGGTGATGATTTTTGTTCTTGTTGTTACTCTTTAGTTAGCATTTGAAAGTGACATAACAAGTATAAAACAATCATCATCTTTTCTACAACACTCCACTCTAATGCATGTGATCAAATTGAACAAAATAATAGTCCAAATGTGGACTACAAGGTCCGGCCAAATGGCCTATATAATGAGCATTTTGTGTTCATTTTATACTTACTTCATTTTGTGCAATTGTCATACTTCTCTCTAAAACTCTTCTTCTCACTATAAACTCTCAAATACTAATATTTACTAAGTATTACTAGTGTAGTAATATAGTCATAATATTAGTAGAATAATATCTATCTTATTATCTAGTTAATAATAAGGGTAGATTATTTGGGTTAATCTTGGTGCAACTTAGAGGAGATCTTCTACTTTGGAGATTATTTGTGTTCATCCATATTATTAGCTCAAGAACAACAAGAAGGAGTTCTTGTTGTGCCCTTATATTTTCCATATCAATGTGAGGAAATTTCTTCTCTTATATAAATGTCTTTATATTTGCATGCTTGTTACATAGATCATTAAATACTAAATTAACAAGTAATTTAGCAACTAATTAGAGGAGTCTAATTAAGGTCTATGGACTTTCATAGCATGCTCTTCTTCGGTCTTGGAGAAAATAAGGATGTCGTCGATGAAAACAACTACACACTTGTCAAGATACTCACTAAAAGTGCGGGAGCATTAGTCAAACCAAATGGCATCACCTTGAACTCAAAGAGAACGGGAGCACCACAAGGCGAGGCACTCGGTCGAATGAAACCTTTTTCAATCATTTCATCAAGTTGCTTCCTTAACTTCTTCAATTCGGTTGGTGCCATGCGGTATGAAGCTTTAGCTATGGGTCCGGATCCGGGCACAAGATCAATGGAGAACTCAACATCACGCTCGGGAGGGATCCCGGGTAAGTCTTTGGGGATTACATCAACAAAATCACATACTATAGGTACATCTTCAATCTTTGGTAAGGAGGTAGTTGTAGAAGTCACAAAACACAAGAACGCTTGGTGACACTTTCTTACCATACTCACCAACTTCATTGCGGAAATCAATTGCACACCCATTCGGGAATGAGATCCCTTATAGGTTATTCTAACTCCTAAAGGACTCTTTAAATAAATCTTTTAATCTCTACACTCAAATCTAGCGTGGTACAACGCTACCCAATCTATACCTAGGATTACATCAAACTCTCCTAGAGGAGACTTAAGGAGATTAGCGGGAAAGATGGTTCCCGCAATAGAGATAGGGACATTAGGGTAAAGAGTAGAACATGAGATAATTTCTCCTGATGGTAAGGATATGGGAGTATCCTCACTAGAAGTAGGCTCGATAGTTAACTTATCAACATAAGTTGAAGATACAAAGGACATAGATGCTCCGGTATCAAATAGAATAAGACACGGTTGCTCTAAGATTGAGAACATACCCGTAATTATCTCTGGATGAGCATCGTCTTCGGCTAGGCTTAGAACATAGATAGATCCCTTGGGTTTGGCAATTGGAGGGGGAAAATTCTGATCGGGACATTCGTCATAACGGTGGTCGGACTTCTGGCAAAAGTAGCAAATGTAGGGTCAGTTGAAGCATCCGACACCGGGGTGGCGTGGTTGTTTACAACGGTTACAAAAGCGACCTTGAGCTTGAGCTTGCGGGCGAGTATAGGGCCTATGAGACACATTAGAAATAGCTTGGGCCAAGAAAGGAGCGGGAGCTCTTGCATTTGCATTTGGGGGAGGGTTGAATCTCCACTTGTTGGCATAGGCATTGGAAGACGAGGGAGTAAACGACCTTTTTCCATAGAAATTTGGCCTAGGTGAGAAGCAAGGAGGGGGACTTTTCATCTTTGCTTCTTCCTTGATGGCCTTCATGGAGTTCTCGGCCCAAAGTGCATCATCATACAATTCTCCAAATGTGACACCCTCGAATTTGCGGAAAGATAATCAAGTAATTTAAATAAATAAAAGATGAGAATACGTTTTTAATAGGTTCACTTTAGTGAAAATCGGTAAATTTTAAAACCGGAACCTACCATTAAATATATTCATCATAACAAAGGTGTCTTAAAGAAAAAGGTTCATAACAAAAGGAAATAATATTATACATAAGAAGTATCTAAGACGGAAGACATATCTCCCGTATAAATACGGAAATAAAAGAGTGTATAATATAATACAATCCTAAGAACCGAATATAGGTCCAAGGTAATACTTCACTCGCTAGCTCGTCAATGTACCCAAGTATGCATCACAAACCTGCCAACCGCATTAAATATAAACACGGGAGCCACAGTCAGTGGGGAGTAACTCCGAGTTCTCCCAGCCACGAAATGTCGAGTTTAATTAAACATGAATAACATAAAAGCAATGTACATGGAAAATACAAAACTAACATATACGATAGCTTTTCATGTATGAAACAATACTAACATATAACCTATGCATATGCAGGCTCTCATGTTAATCAGTTAGAGGTAGGGAAGCTAGTATCTTAGCTCAGAGGTTACATTTAAAACATGGCCATAATACAACTCAACCCTAATCATATAAACTATCATGTGAATCAGTTAACAACCGGTAATCCAAACTCTATCAACCTTAGCCGGCTTGCATCTCACCTTCTAAGATTCATAGAATCATACAAACATGAAAGACAAATACTTCTACAAACAGGCATAAGTTCTTAGTCCAGTCAATAGTCGACTTCTGTAACTCGAGGCTATACCACAAGGTAGGACAACATCCTAGTCCTAGACTGATCAGACCTAGCGACAACAGCTATTCCATTCCCCGTCTCATGACCAAAAGTACACAAGAATCTCTACTAGGCGACCCCCTAAGCAGAGTTGGCTAGTACTTAAGCTGGCTCCATTCCCAAAGTGGAAGCAATTAGGCAGCCATGCCCCAGCTTGGATATAAACCCACCAAGCCGGGAACACAAAAGCTATCAAGCTGTGAACTCCATATGCTCGTTAAAGATAGTAAGGCCTATCAATGTCATGGTCCAAGGTGCTCATTTAGAATTAGAATGGTCAAGACGCCAGATAATCATAATTCTCTATGAGTACTTAGTCAACACGACATATATCATACAATTAAACAGTCACGGGAAAAACTTCCTATCATGTGACTAATTGCATATAAATCACATTCAAATATCATATCGCCTCATATCTACTAAGGCTCATTCTTTCATTCATTAAATAAAACTTTACCTGAAGACAAATCCCCGACCCGAGTCCCGCGACGGGTCATCAGTCAAAACGGGGCTGACTAGATCATAGTTTGACCAAACCCGTTTGGTCAAACCGGCTAGAAACAGAGTCTTAGCCATTTAGGCTTGAACATAAGAACATCATATTCATTTCATGCTATTTTATTCTAATTTCTAACATGTGCATTATTAATTCTTACGAAACCCGCTTGACTTAAGGGATATCAAATTAAACTACAATCTCATGCTATAATTTCTAACATGTGAGAAATAATAATATTATGAAAAACCGTTTAATTAAATAATTTACTTATTAAAATTTCCCACTTGCTAAATATTACAAATCAAGATATAATAATAACAATAAACTCAAAAAACCGTCACAAGTCCAAATGAGGCTCACAGTTTGGTTTGGGCCGAAATTGAACCGGGTCTGAACCGGACCCACGGCTGGTTTGGGCCGGTTTTGGTCAACTATTTCTAAAATCGTTTCTTAATATTTCCCGCATGCTTAACATATTTAAAACCCGTCAAAACAACAACAAAACAATCAAGTATCGACACAAGCCCAAAGGCCAAATCACGGACCAACCCAGACCGGGTCTGAACCGGCCTGGACCGGGCTGAACCGGGCCTGAACCGGCCGGTTTTCAGCCACCACACACGGCCACCACACACGGCCACCACCATAGAACAACCCCAAATTATTTCTAACATGTTTTAATTAACAACCATCCATTTTAACAACCAATTCAACCATCATTCATACAAAAATCATGATTATGAACAAATCATCCAACATGTCAAAAACACTAAATATGTTAAAAATTCATACAACATAATAATAATAACAACTTATCATGTTACTACTTAAAAACCGTAAATAAAAACATAAACAAAAACAATAAAACATATGTGACATTAATTCGTCGAGTAACTCGGTAATCGTTACCTTAGCTAGCACAAAACCAAGTAGCACCAAAATAAGAACTAAAAACCCGTCTACTAATCTTCTTCTAAAATATACGAGTCACCAAACTCGTCTTCATAATCTTCTCCTATAAGAAATGTCAAAAATAACATTATTAGAATTAAAACTTGATTTCAACAATTAAAGTGTTGAAAACGATTTTGTTGGAATTGAAAATAAAACGTACATGGAGATGAAGAGCGGAGAGGAGACTCTAGAAATATAAGTTAGGACGGATTTGACCAAGTAACGAAGGTTTTGTGACGATTTTGCTCAAGAACGATCAAGAACGATCAAGAACACGAAGAACGATTATGATTATATTAAAGAAGGTATTAATTAGATATTAAGTTGATTTAATGTAAAATGAAAACATAAGTAGTGAGTAAGAGGGGAGTTGGGCCGTGTAAATATAGAGGATTACGGGAGTCGTGTTTTGAACTTGTTGTTACGGGATTGACTCGGATTTTATAAATATATTATGGTAAATATTTAGATATTATTAGATATTATTTTAGTTTAATCAAATATCTAGATATTATTTAGATATTATGTTAGTTTAATCAAAAGAAAGGAAAATATCTAATCCTAAGAGGAAGAGGAAGAGCCGTGGAGAAGAGGGAGTTGTCGGGTCTGTTTTTAAGCGATTTGCGTAATTTAAACTGACAGATTGATAAAGTTACAAATATCTTAGATATTATTATTAGTTTAATCAAAAGATCTAATATGAGGGACAAAGGTGATTTTGGGCGTGTGACTCATACAGGAGTCGGGTTTTGGGTTTGTTTCGGGACTTAAGATGACTCGGGAATAGTTAAATGACGTTCGGGGTTAAACCGTAAAACCTACTCTTTAATTCCGAATAAATTCAAAATAATTATATTAAATTATAATAAATTCAAATAAATCGTAATAAATTAAAATAAAATAAATTTATTATTTTTCAAATATAATTTCTGTCTTTCAAATTACGGGTTGTTACAATCACCCCTCCTTTTAAAAAGTTTCGTCCTCGAAACTTAGAAGGAGGAATGTGACATATATGTAGGTCTATTTCAAACCTTTTAAAAATATATTTGTAATAAAAATACAGGGTCTTATCAATGGGGCGGAAGGTTCTCGTCTGCAGTTAAGAACATCGACGTCCCAAGTCAAAGACTTAAAAGATACATTTTCGCATCAACAAATGAGAAAACTAGTTATCGAACGTCTCCAATAACGAGTCTCAACACTCCTTGACGGTAAAACTACTTGAAATCATCAAACATTTCCAAAAGCTTTTAGTTCAAAAATTCTATAGTAAGGGTAATAACTCTACTATCTATGCCTAAAATGTCTAACTAAAGCTTCTAATAGTCTATCTATAAGAGATGATATTCGATAGAAGGAACGAAATATTCGAAAGAATAAATTGAATAGAAGGAGGAAAGAAAGAAGGAGATTTACCTCAAGCAAAGAGCTCGGGATATTTAGCTAACATTTTAGCTTCGGGTTCCCAAGTTTCCGCTTCAACGTTTCCACAACGCCAAAGGATACGAACTAAGGGTACCACTTTGTTTCTGAGTTGCTTGCTAGCCCTTTCAAGTATACGAATCGGTCTTTCTTCCAAAGCCAAATTAGGTTCCAAGTCCAACACTTCTTCTTGAATAATATGACTCGGATCACTAATATACTTCTTCAATTGAGAAACATGGAATACATCATGAACTTTACTCAAGTTCGGAGGTAATACCAAACGATAAGCAACGGGACCAACTCTCTTAAGCACACGAAATGGTCCAATATATTTAGGACTCAACTTTCCCTTCACTCCAAACCGTTTCACTCCTTTCATCGGTGACACTTTAAGGAATACTCGGTCATCAACATAAAATTCAAGTGGTCGACGACGGACATCGGCATAGGATTTTTGTCTATCTTGAGCGGCTTTCATTCGCTCACGAATGACTTGAACTTGATCAATCGTTTCAGTCACTATGTCGGGACTCAACATATGATCATCCTGGACTTGATCCCAACAAACTGGACTACGGCACTTCCTACCGTATAAAGCCTCGTACGGTGCCATCTTGATAGAAGCATGGTAACTGTTGTTATAAGAAAATTCAACCAGAGGCAAACACTTCTCCCCAGAAGCGTGAAAGTCTAAGGCACAAGCCCGGAGAAGATCTTCCAAAGTTTGGATCGTCCTCTCGGTTTGACCATCAGTAGCGGCATGAAATGCTGTGCTCATCAACAATTTACTACCCATGGCTTCTTGTAAAGCCGTCCAGAATCGGGAACAAAATCTCGGATCACGATCTGAAACTATATCTTTAGGCACTCCATGGTAGCGTACTATCTCTTTTACATAGGCAACAGCTAAGGCCTCTATCCTCCAAGTTTCATTGATAGGCACGAATCTGACACACTTGGTTAGACGGTCTACAATAACCCAGATGGCATTCTTTCCACTAGAAGTTCTAGGTAAAGCAATCACGAAGTCCATAGAAATAGACTCCCATTTCCAAAGAGGAATTTCCAAAGGTTGTAGCAAACCTCCGGGTCTTTGATGTTCGATCTTCACCTTCTGACAAGTAAGACATTTACTAACATACTCCTTTACTTCAATCTTCATCCTAGGCCACCAAAACTGTGGTCTCAAATTTTTATACATTTTGTCACCACCAGGATGAATAGAATAAGGAGAAAGGTGAGCTTCATCAAGTATTCTCTTTCTCAACTCAGCACTTCTCGGAACATACATTCTCCCATGGTAACGAAGGTAGCCATCATTATCCACCACACAATCCTTAGCTTGCCCAAGTAGGATTTTTAGCATCCTCCGGTAGATAAGTACGAATCTCTCGATAGAAATCGGGTTCCGCAGTCAAAGCACCAAGATAATCGAATCCTTTCCCAACAAACTGTATCTTAAGCTTCTGAAATTTTGTTACCAGTTCATCGGGTAAAGTACCAAGAGCATTCAATGAATGACTAGTCTTTCTACTCAATGCATCTGCCACAACATTTGCCTTTCCTTCATGGTAAATCAACTCGGCATCATAATCATTCACTAACTCTAACCATCTTCTCTGCCTCATATTCAACTCCTTCTGAGTAAAGATGCACCTCAAGCTTTTATGATCGGTATAGATTCGACAATGAACTCCAATAAGATAGTGTCTCCAAGTTTTCAATGCATGCACCACAGCTGCTAACTCAAGATCATGAGTCGGGTAGTTCACTTCATGACCCCTGAGTTGTCGAGAAGCATATGCAATGACTTTTCTATTCTGCATTAAGACACATCCCAAACCATGCTTAGAAGCATCACAATAGACATCATAATCAGCTTCATCATCCGGTAAAGTCAACACCGGTGCGGTAGTCAATCTCTTCTTTAATTCCAAGAAGGCATTTTCACATTCATCGGTCCAGATATACTTTGCTTCCTTCTTTAGAAATTGAGTCATCGGTCTTGCTAACTTAGAGAAATCTTTCACAAACCGACGGTAATAACCCGCTAAACCAAGAAAACTCCGAATCTCAGACACATTTTTCGGACTCTTCCATTCCACCACGGCCTCAATCTTAGCTGGATCGACCATAACACCGTCTTTTGAAATGACATGACCAAGGAAAGATACCTCGAGCAACCAGAATTCACATTTGGAGAACTTAGCGTACCATTTTTGACGTCGAAGAACACCCAAAATGGTTCGGAGGTGATCAGCATATTCTTCCTTAGATTTAGAAAAGATCAAAATATCATCAATGAATACTACAACACATTTACCGAGGTACTCGGTGAAGGTACGATTCATCTGATCCATGAATATCGCTGGAGCGTTAGTCAAACCGAATGGCATCACATTAAATTCGAAATGACCATACCTCGAGCTAAAAGCAGTCTTGGGAATATCTGCTTCACGAACGGGAATTTGATGATAACCCGATCTAAGATCAATCTTTGAAAAAGTTGAAGCACCACGTAACTGGTCAAAGAGATCATTAATATGCGGAAGTGGATATTTATTTTTGATTGTGACACGGTTCAACTCACGATAATCAATGCACAGTCGCATATAACTGTCTTTCTTTTTGACAAAGAGCACGGGCGCACCCCAAGGAGATGCACTAGGCCTAATGAAGCCTTTCTCAATCAAGTCATCAAGTTGGATTCTCAACTCTTTCAATTCGGAAGGAGCCATACGATAAGGAGCTTTAGCAATTGGTCCAGTTCCAGGAACTAGATTAATGGAAAATTCAACATCTCTTTCAGGAGGAATTCCGGGTAATTCATCGGGAAAAATATCTGGAAATTCTTGAACAATTGGCACATTTTCCAATGAATGCAAAGACAAAGTGGTAGAAGTAGTCACAACACATAAGAAAGCTTTGTAACCTTTCTTGATAGCTTTTACCATCTTCATAGCCGAAACAAGTTTCACAGTGGTTTGTTTTCGAACCCCTTGATAGGATACACGGGTACCTAAAGGGCTTTTGAGAATAATCTTCTGGTCACGGCATTCAAATCGAGCATGATATGTAGATAACCAATCCATGCCCAGATTGATAATAAACTCTTCAAGAGGGAACCGAAGAAGATTAGCCGGAAAAGTAGAACCGTTTATTGATATAGGAATGTCTGAATGAATATAAGAGCATGAAAACACATCTCCGGACGGTAAAGATATAGGAGTACTTTCTCCAATTGAAGCTTTGAGAGGTAATTTATCGGATAGTCTCATCGAAATAAAGGACAAAGAAGCTCCTGTATCAAATAAAATTAAACACGGTATTTCATAAATTGAAAACATACCAGTCACAATGTCTGGTTGAGCATCGGCCTCAGCGCGGCTCATAATGAAAATTCGACCCTTCGGTCTCCCAGAAGTAGCTAGTGTAGAAGCTATCTTCTTCCTATCAGGACATACATTAGCCTTGTGTCCCGGTTTCTGACAAGTAAAGCACACAAATGGCTTGTTGAAGCAGCCAATACCGGGATGCATAGGCATCTTGCACCCAAAACAGATATGACCCTTAAGATCGTTGTTGTTGCTCGGGAAGAATGGACGGTTACTCGGAGTTGCTTGTCCACTCTGAAAATTCTTCCTCTTGTTTGAGTAAGAGGAGGAAAAGGAAGGTCGAGAAGTAGGATACAACGGTCTCTTACCATAGACATTAGGAGCAACATACGAGGTACGAGCCTCTTCGGCAATCTCGCGAATTGAACTCTCTGCCCATATAGCATCGTTGTAGATAGAGACAAAGGAAGTAGCACTCCTACTGATCTTGCCCTTCACCTGAGGAGAAAGTTTTCCCAGGTAAAAGAAGGCTTTGTCTTTCTCCCTTTTAATAAGCCGAGTGGCATAATGAGCCAACCCGTTGAATTTGGTCGTGAACTCCTGAACTGAGAGACTTCCCTGTTTGAAGTCCATGAATTCCTTCAGTTTCTGCTGCCTCAATTCATTAGGGTAGAACCTCGTCTCTAATAACTCACGGAAACGAGTCCAACCAAAATCAGGTTCCAACTTAGAAGTAGGGCCAGAAAGTGACCACCACTGATCAGCTTCCTTCACTAAGAAGTGGGAAGCAAGACGGACTTTATCCGTTTCAAGAACATCATATAGAGAAAAGTTCTTCTCCATTTCCCGTATCCATTCAAAAAGCTCGACGGGATCCACTTCACCACCATAGGTTTTGGCTTTGCTCCTAGATAGTTGTGAAGCAACCCATGTATAACTTCCGGGTCTCTCATGATCGTGAGGAGGATTAGGAATAGGATTCGGCTGTTGATTTTGTTGATTTTGCTGATTCTGTATAATAAGAGTAAGAGCTGCTAGGATCGTGTTGTCAATTCTCGGAGGCATCTTGCAAAAGAAAACACTGATTAGTACTTATCATTTAGCAAGCACAAAGAGACTACAACATAAATCCTAATCTACCCTTCCTACCATTCTATCTCACAAGTTTATTATTTTATTAAGGTCAAGTTATTTAAACTAGGGTAAACAAACGCGCGTCGGGAGCGAAACGCTCTGATACCAACTGTGACACCCTCAAATTTGCGGAAAGATAAACAAGTAATTTAAATAAATAAAAGATGAGAATACGTTTTTAATAGGTTCACTTTAGTGAAAATCGGTAAATTTTAAAAC
>JAIUZE010031469.1:0-13594 GCA_022085475.1 Heliosperma pusillum | reverse complement strand
TATATATATATATATATATATATATATATATATATATATATATATATATATATATATGATAAGATTATTTTATAAGTGTTGTTGTTTTTATGTGTAAACATTGTGCAATTGGGATCCTAAGTATGAGGATGAGTGTAGGAAGCAATACAATGTGAATCCAAGTAAAAGGGATGCGTTGTTGTTTTTATGTGTAAACATTGTGCCATGTATGATGTCGGGCAACTGATAAAAGTTAAGAATCCAAGTGGCCCTAGTTGGATGCATCCTAATGTTTTCAAAGCATTAATGGAGAAGCGGAAGAATAAGTCGTTCATCAAAAGATCGAAACAAGCTTCCATCAACAAGAAAGGCGGCGAAGATGGCCCTACTATACATCACTACGGGTCAATCAAAGCTGTAAAAAATGCTGCTAAGATGGTAAATAGTTGAACTTTTAAGTATTTCAATTTGATAATTTACTTTGTTAGTTTTGACATATTAACTACTATAATGTTAGTATATACAATTTGAAGTTAATGTTTGATTTATTTTTATAAAAGGCAAAAGAGAAGAGGGGTATAGCCCCTAATGCAGTGGAGCTCTATCTTGATAGCCATAGGAAAGTGGTTAATGGTGAGGAGCAATGAAGTCATCCAACTGCACGAGCGAGATATGTAAGTATTACTACATTCGAAATTTCAAGTGTATTCAAAATACTTATGTTATTATTTATAACTTTCTTTTTTGACAATGTAGGATAATTATGTGAGGATGACAAATGAGCTTAAAGAACAAGGACTTCTAGTAGACGCTAACAAGGTTTGGTTCGATTCGGTGGATGGATACAAGAAGAGCCAAGTCTTTGGGTTAGCAACCGCCGCCTCACTATATTACACTCCCCCGGCCTCATCATCGTCAAGAGGTAGTTCTTCCGCCTCCCAACCGTATATCCCCGGTGTTCTAAGTCACGCAGTGGAAGCACGTGAGAGGGAAGCCGGCGAGTTTAGGAAGTATAGGGAAGAGGTGCAACAAAGGGAAAAAGAAGCTCGCAAGAGGGAAGAACTTTACATGAAAAATCAAGAAGGTCTAAGGCAACAAATCACGGCAAGTCAAGCCGCTAGTACGCGTGAACAAGAAGAAACAAGGCGCCAAAAGGAGGCCTTAACCAAATTATTTGAATCCCAAACCCAATCCCGATGCAACAATAATCCATGGGAATTGCCCTATAACCCGAATAACGATAACTCCGGTGGAGGCGGAAATGGTTTTCAAGTGTAATAAACTCGTCACTTAGTTACTTGTTGTGTAAACTTTGGTGTGAATTATGGTTGTATAAGACATGGTTACTTTGGTAGTTGGTTGTCTAAGACATGGTTGTAAGATTTCGTTGACATTTTTCTAATTTGAAAGACGGTTTCTGGTTACAAAAAATTGTGTCCGAATGCTTTTGTATATATTTTGGAATTTCTGCAGGAAATATAGCAAATAGGGGAGTAATAGAAACAAAAACTAACCAAATCGTGTACATTTGTTACCGACCGATTTTGGCCATTACCGACCTATGGCCTTCCTATTACCGACCGATTGTGTAAAATACCGACCGACTGCCGACCAAAAACCTCCTGTGTGCACATTGGCACCAACCGAATTCCTAGAAATACCGACCGACTGTCGGTCGGTAATTACCGACCGATTACTTGGTTATATTGACCAATTCAACTCTGATTTGGCAACGACCGAAATGTTATTTACCTACTACTTAGTCGTTCAGTAACTTAACGACCGAAGTTCTCTCGGTAATCCGTATTTACAAACCGTATTTACCACCGATATTAAACGGACGCTAAGGAGGAAAAAACGGTCGGTAAGCTGTTTTACCGGCCGATATTTACAGTTAACCACCGTTTTAAATGGTCGGTATCAGACTTGATTCTTGTAGTATACAAGGGATTAAAAGAAAGTAGATGGAAATCATGTCAAGAAGGTCAAAATGTAAGGCGAGATATAAGAGACACCCCAGAAAAACATATCCTAGGTGTTACTAGTTTCGGGGTCGCGGCTTGTGAATTAGGCCCTGTAATCCATGAACAGTTAGGTTCATTCTTGACCTGCTAAAATAGTTATTTTATCTTTATGAAGTTATTGACATTTTTTTCTTTATAAGTCCGTCTTCATCAACGAAAATTTTTACCAATAGTGATAACCTTTACGATTTTGGTCTTATCTTAGTTTGTTATAAGCGTTTGTAGTGGCTATAGACATTGGATAAGCCCAGACATACGCCCTGGTAAGCCTAGACACAACCATGGATTTTAAGGATAAGCCTGTTTTAACCTTTGTACAAGTTCATTGGATGGTCATCTCTGTTTTTTGCTATATTGGTTGTATCTTATATTTCATCCCTTGTTATTTTCATGTCAACTATGCCATGCGGAGCGTATATTCTTTATAGTTGTATCCAATGTAATATAAAAGACCTGAAAGTACGTACATTGATGTGTTGTCGTCATATTGATAAGAACACTTTCTTTTTTTAAAGTAAATTTTGATTGATGAAATATCATATTAGCTGACGAAAGTGAGTATGGAGGAGAGTGGGGGAAGGAAGGCAGAGGAATGAGAGGGTGTGAGGGGAGCACCATCGGTTGGACTGAGAGGAAAGAGAGGGGACATGGCATGTTGAAGGATGAGGGAGAGGAAGAGGGAGAGGGATAAAGGGAGAAAGAGAGAGAATTTATAAGGGAGAATTCGCTGGAAAATAAGTGAGTTGGAGAAAGAAAAAATGGCTTATTAATCAAAGTAAAACAGGGGGAGAGGAAGGGAGGGAGTGAGGCAAGCTGATTTTATAACCAGTGCAATGGGTGACTTATGGGATGAGGGGAGAGGGAAAGAGAAGGGGGGGTTATTTATTTATTTTTATTTTTTTTGCATTTTGTTAGGTTGAGTTTTATAGGTAACGCCTATAAATGATAGTTAGGCATGACTCGGATAATTGGATTGTTTGTGTCAATTGCTAACAATATTTTAATCTAAGTTAAGGTAGTAACAATCTGGGCTAGGCTAAGTCCCGATGACTTCATTAACCAATTCAAACCAAGCCAGCTACCACACACACCAAATTTATGAGTGTCTTTGGCGCAAGATATTAATACAATTAAGGCAATTGATTTCGAGTATCCCAGATTCATTTTAGTGAAAGAAGTTTGCAGGATCAATTATGTATTATGTGTAAAATACATATCTAGGGTGGAAATTGGGTTTTTTTTCTAAAGTTTTTCTCTTTTTGGGTGGTTTGGGTAGGTCTCTTGGAGCGAGTCTATCTCAGGCCATCATTTTTAAGAGTTTGGTTGGTTACATTTTTAAGAGCAAAAAGGAAGTGGAAACGAGATGAAAATGGAGTAAGTTAGGCTTTCGATTATATTTTTAAATGAGATTGTTTGATTTTGTTCGCCTTCTATTTATACATGTTTTGAAGAAACACAAACAGTACATAGACAATATATATTTGCATTTTAAGTTCTAGCGATCGTCATTGTCATAGAATTCAGTATTTATTTTTATGAGATGGGAAAATTCACTTTCTAGCAAACGACCCTATATACCGACTATTTTGGAAAGGTGCGTTTTGAATGAGATATTTGATTTGCTTAAGCCCGTCTATATTGTTTCGAGGCTTGATTTATGTTAAATTCGTAGTTTATTTCCAGTTTGACAGATTCATCTCATTAATAATGACATGAGTAATCTGTTGAACACCTAGGCAGTTTTAACTTTTAAATGATGTGATAGTTTCCGAAGGTACTCCCTCCCTAGCTAAATATTTTTAGCAAGTCTTAGGTAGAACCGACTTACAACAAGACTTAAGTCCTTTTGATGGATTTTTCTTTTCTAGAAAGTGATTTTGGTGGGTTGAGATTAGTATTTGCTTGAAATGATGTTTTGACATGACGTGAGCAAAAAGTGTTAATTGAAGTAAAGGGAAAGATTTGGAATGTAATGACATTTTGTTGGCATGTTTGTTCAAGTGCTTTTGAGAATTGAGAGTTTCACATCAATTATGTTCACTTGGGGTTTATTGATATTATCATATGTAACTAAAATGTCAAAGTGGTCGGATGTGTTGCAGGTTACCCGTAGTACGTAAGAGAGACGAGGATGCTGAATTTGATGTGTAGAAGCCATGAAGAAAATGGAAGAAAGAGATTTATGGACGATGTTAGCAAAATTGCGGTTAACAAATTTCACGTCTTTTAGTTAGATTTTTAACTGGGTTGTAATGTAGGTATAACATATGAACTACAACTTATGATGTAATTTAAATAAGAACTCGAATTGGAATTGGTTCGTGTGTAGCAGATTCACCTAAGGTTGTATAGAATGCTAACATGCTTGTTTTTTTCAAACCATGATAAAAATCACAGGCATTCCTTTGCTTTTGCTCTCATTGGATAGCTTAAAAAAGAACCTCAATTGTTCATGTTTCTTGTAGCGACTTGCACAACCTCACTTCGGTTAAACATAAAACTACGTAGATACTACTATCTTGGGGTACGGTGCGCGAAGCGCGCCGAACAACAACTAGTTTGATGAAAAATTACTCAACCTTTATCACATCTTATATGAATAGCCCAACCCATTTACTTAAATGGAAATAATTCAACCCTTTTTTTGTCTTATAAAAATTACCCAATGGTAGTTAGAAAATCAATCGAGTGTTTTCAACGTAATTGTTACTAAACTGGTTAATTTACCCAGCTTAAGAATTAAAAAAAAACTTAAAAAGATCCTATTACGGTGCATATTTGTTTAAATACATACCCTCATTTTCTTTAAGTTCTACGGTTGATAGTAAAGAAGGTGTGGGCCAATATATTTAGGGGGAGCTCAATGACTAAGCAGTTTATCTCTCTGAACCGGGTCCATTAATATCCTTTACCTAGTAGAATGTTATTAAATTTGAATGACTATTGGGCTTCATCATTTAGACGACCACAACTTGCAACCCAATAACATGAAATTAATTTGGAGCTTCCCCAAATCAGTTACATTAATTAAGGGGCTGTTTGGTTGGAGGTCTATAGGAAAGAGAAAGGAAATGAAAAGGTTTCATTCCCTTTTGTATGTGTTTGTTTGATGTATTTTTTCTAACCCTTACCCCACATTTAAGGATGAAATCACCCTATATCCAACTACCCTCCCCCCTAGGGTATCAATTTTCATTCCTTGGCAAACAACAAACACCACCACAACTATCACATTCACCCACCACCAACCGCCACCTGCCACCATATGTATCGCCGGCCCCACCATATTCGTCGACTTCGCCGGCCACGTATGTCCCCTCTCTGCCGACCCCTCCCATTGCCCATCGCTACCACCTTCGAACACCATCACCACTCCCGAAACCTCCTCCCTTATCCTCAAAACACCAGATCTTGTGTTTTTGGGGATGGGGGATGAGGTTTCGGGGGTGGTAGTGGCGGTTTCACGGGTGTAGGGGTGTTGTTTATGTTGGGGTTGGTGGTTGTGCAAAGGGAGAGGGTGGCGCGCGAATAGGTTGCCGGCGTGGTGGGGTGTCAACGGCACGGGTGGTGGTGGTGTGGCAGAGGTGGTTTGTGTTGTTGGTGGTGGACGTAAGTGGTGGATGTGGTTCATGTTGGCTTGAAGGAGAATAAATGAGTATTATTTCCATTTCTTATAATTTACAACCAAACAATAGATTATATTAGGGGTAATCAAGTTCCTTTCCACTTAATTCCCTTTCCGACTCTTTTTCCCTTACCCTCTTACGAACCAGACGCCCCCTTATTTCCTTTCATTCTTCCCATAAATTCATATTTTAATGATTCATATTTTGTATGGAACAATCAATTGTTTAATAAGGTGGAACAAGAATAATAAGTAATATTGTTCTATTAAAAAGAACACAAATTCTCATTGAAAACGGCGCATATCCGTCTTAAATGAATACGGGCCGGATCTCCTCTCACAAGGAGATAAGTGGGAGGGTAAGTGAGGAACTAAATGGATCCCCACTTGTCCTCCCACTTGCCTCCTTATGATTAGACCTGACGAAAGCAACCCGATCTGAATGATTCGATCCGAAAAAGGCTGCCCCGAGACACGAAACTAACCCAAGTTGCAAAAACGAATATAATCTGAAACCCCAATTAACTTAACCCGACCCGAACTTGACACGAGTTCTACTAGACCCGTAACTGACCCGACAAAAAACCACCCGACCCGAAACTACTTAACCTGAAACTACTCGACCTGAAACAACCCGACCCAAAAGTGACCTTATTTAAATGACCTGAAGTGACCCGGACAAGCTAATTTGAGGTCACATTTAATATTATTACATTAATTTGACCAGGCTAATTATTGAGTATACCTTAAAATACTTCTATACAATAACAATTAAAGGTTATCTTAAACAATGTATTACGACACGTAAAAAATTTAGGATCTCTAAGAAGTCGACTCAATTTAATCTGACCCGAACTAACCCGCCCTTAAATAACTATTGACCCGAAAATGTCCCGGCCCGAAATGACCTGACAAGTTAACCCGAAGATGACTCGACCAACAAACCCGAAACAGACCTGAAACCTGAAAGGACTTGACCGGACCCGAACTAAACCGATAAATTGACAAACCCGAATTCACCCGACCCGAACTGGACTGACCCGAACCCGATTGACCTGTTTTCCAGGGGCACTTGTGATAGGAGATCCGACCCGTCTTCATTTAATACGGATATGCGTCGTCTTCAATGAAACCAACTGTAAAAAGAATTGAGGGGAATATATAAGACACAAATTCTTGTTTAAGACGGAAGTATCTGTCTTAACCTTAACACGAGTCAAATAACATAATATTTGCATACAGTGCGTCCATCCCACTCAATAGTTTACATTTGCTTTATTTTCATAGTGGCCTAATATTTAACCCGTTTTAACTTACGAGGTATATATCGTTTAGGAGAGACTTATTGTACATCGAAAGTTAAAACTGAGAGAATCCATATTTAATTTTAAATTATGTGATCGTAGTACACTTGCGGACAGGTCCAAGAACACAACAAACTGTGAAAGTCGTACTAAATTATGTACTCATAGTTTGTTCAGTTGGTCTCGTTGAAGATGGGACATATCCGTCTTCCATGAAGACGGGTCGAATTCGTCTCACAAGGAGACATGACTCATGAGGCAAGTGGAAAACAAAATGGATCTCTACTCACCCTTTAACTTGCTTCCTTGTGAGAGGAGATTCAACCCATATTCATTAAAGACAGACGGATATGCTTTTTCCGAGAATTTGTGTAGTTTGGAATTGTCCTGGTAGAAGATTGAAAAGAGAAAATCCATAGCACATACACATTAAACAAACATCGTTAACAAGAATTACAAAGTAGAATCATGATAACCACAATCCTGATGAACAATAATGTTAATCCCATTTCCTTTGAGAGCATTAAGAATAGCCCAAACAATATGAGCATTACCACTAACATCATCAACCCCTTTTTTCTCAACCTCTTTCCTCACATCAACATGTAACCCACACTTCAATCCTGGGTGGTCGTGGAGCGCTTCAAGCTTAACCCGCCTGGCTAAGACTTGACCGATGATTGCACCCGACTTAGACGAGGTTGTATGGCCTACATCAAAGGCGCGTTTAAGCGCGTGCTCTATGGTGGAGGCTTGTTGTACTAAGTTTCCATTGCTTTGATCAAGAACATTGGCTGTGATGTACTTTAGAGATATGAATAATCTCAATTTGTAGGCCTTGGTTTTCGCAGTCATGGTTGTTCTTCAATGCTGATTGTTTGTGGCTCCTAATTATGTGAAATGACCTAACTAAATTGTTGATATGGGGCTATAAAAACATATGGGCCTATTTTTGTTTCAAAGTGTAATTTGATATCTCAAGATCAGGATAGAATATTAAGAAAGAAAAAGCCCGGCAATTTTAAAGCCCAAAATATTTCTAACTTTTATAAAAGTTAAATTAAAATCTTAATAAAAAAACAAATCTTGTTGTAAATGTAGTAAGTATAAGAAAGATATTAGGGCAAATCTTTCTATTCCTCCTATAACTTAGATGACATTGTATCAAAGATCTATATATGTAGAGACTACCTCATTTGTTCATTACACATATTGAATAAGAAATTCACTCTCTTCTTACGAATCTATAACACGTTATCAGCACGTAACTCAACATATTGAGTGATGTCGAACCTTTCAAAGTTAGAATTTTTGGTCCTTGACATATCGGGCAAGAATTTTTTGTCATGGATATTGGATGCTGAAGTATACCTCAATGCCGCCTCTCTTGGTAACACTATTATTGAAGGGAATGAGGAATCCCTTGAGAATCGTTCTAAGGCTTTGATTTTTCTACGACGTCATCTTGACGAATCCCTAAAGGCACAGTATCTAACGGTGAAAGATCCGTGTACTCTGTGGTCAGAATTAAAAGGTCGTTTTGACCATCAAAAATCAGTTATTCTTCCACTTGCAAGGTACGAATGGATGCATCTTCGCTTACAGGATTTCAAATGTGTCATTGAATACAATTCAACACTTTTTCAGATAGTTTCTCGTTTGAAACTATGTGGAGAAACTATCACTGAATCTGACCTTTTGGAAAAAAACTTATTCAACCTTTCATGCTTCAAACTTGGTTCTCCAACAACAATATAGAGAGCGTCAATTCAAAAAGTACTCGGAGCTCATATCTTGTTTATTGGTTGTTGAACAAAATAATGAGTTATTAATGCAAAATCATCAAACTCATCCCACTGGCTCATCACTTATCCCTATTACTGAAGTGAATGCTACTAATGCTGAGAGAGGTGGGAAAAGACATGAACATGAGTTAGGCCCTAAAAAATCCATTAACATAAAGAAGGTTGGTCCCAGTTCTTATCAAAAGAAGGGGAAGAAAGATGATACTATATGCCATCGATGTGGCTCACAAGGGCATTGGGCAAATGTTTGTCGTACACCAAAACATCTCGTTGATCTTTATCAGGCTTCGATTCATGCAAAAAATGTTGAAACCAATTTTGCACTATGGAGTACCAAATTAAAATGTCCATCTTGATCTTCCTGATTTCAAGGGTGTTGCAAATTATAGCGAATTTGATGATATTGATACCTTCATTGGCGATGTCTAAGGCCATTTACTAGAACATAATACTATTTTCAATAAATGACAAGTGTTTGTCTTGATCTAGGAGATTTGTTTTTTTTTTTTGTTATTTCTTGCTTTCATTTTCGAACCATTATTTATCAGATATTACCTAATGAGTAATTCTGGTATTTTTATTTTTGTTCTAAAATTTGCTTTTGTTCTAAAATTTCATTATCTCACCTTATAGTTTCTTTTCCTTATATTATTATTCATTTTTTTTCTCTTCTTCTTAAAGGATGATGAATATTGCTAGTAAAAGGTTATTACCAAATGGCGAAGATGTTTGTCTTGTAGACAACGCAACAACACATACAATTCTCCGTGATAAACGGTTTTTCTCCCATTTAACGTTAGCCATGGCTAATGTTAATACTATATCAGAGACATCAAATATAATTGAAGGGTATGGAAAAGCATCACTCATGTTACCAAATGGTACAAAAATTCATACTAATGAGGCCTTATTCTAAAAAAGGTCTGAGAGAAACTTATTAGGTTTTAAAGATATCCGTCTTAATGGATATGATCTTGAGACAATAACCGAGGCCAACATAGAGTACCTATGTATTACTAAAAGTATCACGGGAAATAAAAAAATTAGAAAAACTTCCTGGCTTGCCTTCGGGATTGTACCACACTACTCTAATTGAATCACATCTTGTTATGAGGCATTCAAAAACTCGTGATTCTAATATTTTTAAAGTATGGCACGATCGATTAGGTCACCCTGGAACGACAATCACTACAAGAGAAAGCTCATTTTGCGACGGAATATTCCGTCGCTAAACATTGTATTTCCGTCGCTAAAGACAGTTTTGCGACGGATTTGCCGCTTATTTTCGTCGCAAACAACGGTATTTGCGACGGACTAATCCGTTGCAACAAACTTGCGACGGAAAATCCGTCGCCAACATAAATAGCGACAGATTACAGGTGGCAGTCAAGTCATAGAGAAAGTCAATATTTGCGACGGAATATCCGTCGCAAATATTGACGGACCCTTTGACTTGACTGCCACCTGTACAGTCAAGTCAATGTTTGCGACGGAAATTCCGTCGCAATAACGCCTGTATTTTCCCGGAAATGGTTGTTTCCTGCATTCCTTCTATACGCGTTAAAACAACAAAAAACCTGCAAATAACAGAAGTTTTCCAGCAATTACGCGTCCAACAAAGTTACTAATGTAACACAAAACCATGCATGAACAAAGTTTTAATTTTATATCATAAAAGTAATTAAAGTTTTACAAATAAAAGGTTTTAAGTTCAAAATAGTTAACTAATCACTCAACCACACGGAGTGAATGGAGGGAAATGGGTGAATGGGTTGGGCCTAGCATTATCGCCGCCATCATCATCAAAGTCGTCTCGACCCTGGTTAGGACCTCCAGTTCTGCAGCTTTGAGTAGAATTTCGTGCAAACTGACTCAAGTACTCTTCTAGGGGTGGCAATCGGGTCAGTCGGGTCGGGTTTGGGTCGGGTCATGTCGGGTTCGGGTCGTATCGGGTTCGGGTCGTATCGGGTCAGACAACCCTTTCGGGTCGGGTCGGGTCGGGTTCGGGTCGTTATCGGGTCGGGTCATTTTCGGGTCAAATGATACATCGGGTCGGGTCGGGTTTGGGTCGGGTCGTAATCGGGTCCGGGTATTTTTTCGCAATATTTCAATATTTTTCCATTAAATCTAGTTTTAAATTATTATTTGGTTTAATTAATTCATTATTAAGTCAAACATATCAATTTAAACAATAAATCACTTTCATTTTGATCATTATTAAGGTTAATAATTGTCAGAGCGTCAATTTAATCGGGTCAATATCGGGTCAGGTCAATGTCGGGTCGGGTTCGGGTCGGGTTCGGGTCACTGATTTTCGGGTCGTCAACGGGTTACGGGTCGTCATCGGGTCGGGTCGGGTTGGTTTTGCTCGGGTTTCGGGTCGGGTCACTCGGGTCGGGTCAGACATGCCAGCTCTAGATACTGCTGAGGTGACCGTTGCGGTGGGCCTCCGGTTTTTGTTATTGTGATGATTACTTTGTTGTCTTGTACATTGATCGGCTAATGGAGTACTGACCCCGTATTGTTTTCTAAAACTGTTGTGATCCATTGGGGAATGGTGAGCAAGTGTTCAGCAGATAATTCGATGATCTTGCATTGGGGAGTTGATGGGATTGTCGTTGTTGAGTCTTAGTTTCCGCATTGATGATTAGAGTCTTAGACATTACATTCATTGTCTTTAGTTTATCAGTTGGATTATTA
Organism: Heliosperma pusillum; assembly: GCA_022085475.1. Taxonomy (NCBI): domain Eukaryota; kingdom Viridiplantae; phylum Streptophyta; class Magnoliopsida; order Caryophyllales; family Caryophyllaceae; genus Heliosperma; species Heliosperma pusillum. The sequence continues at coordinate 2,157 of JAIUZE010031469.1, read as the reverse complement.
TTACGACGGTGTATCGTCTGGATTTGGAATGATGTAACTTGATTTAAACATTTGATTTAGTAAGTATGTTCTTTTATGGTTTATTTGACATGTACTACCTCGGCAACCGAGATGATAACATCTCGATGTACTAAGGAAGCCTTGTAAGGCTCTTTGGTATATGGGGGTGTTACAGCGGTAACCAATGCCAGCGTCAGACTGCATATCTGACCGTCGTACCACCAAACGATGCCAGACCGCAGCACCGGACATCAAAAGCCCCTCTCACCGCAACGAGAGTTCTCGTTACATTAATGTGCACATCCCCCTCGTGGCGGGAGAGCCACGGGAGGCGAACTCGAGGTGTGGAACCATCTCCCGACCGGAGGACCAATATAGAACCAAGTATCATCACAACACCATCACCACTATTATCACCATCATCACCATCAATAATCAAGATCACAATACCAACAACAACAATAATCATAGCCCACAATATCACCAACAACAATCATCAATCTCAACAACATTAATCAACATACGAAAGTACTGAGTAGGGAAACCCTATCTTTAGCAATAATCTGATCACAAGTATTCACATGTTGATCCCTCACAAATCCATCAGCTACATAACATATTTATGTATAATTACATAATATCAATCAACTAAACAGGTGGCCATAACTAGACTCATCATGACCTATATTGTAATCCCAACTTAAGAACCAAACTCAACCAATCCTTACTTTTCAGCTTAGAACACCCTGAATATAAAATGCATAACTAATTCCATAAAATTCCAACAGATACAAGTCCAACTATTCTAGAACCCTAAGACGCTTATCTACAACTCTTATTATAAGACATGTTTCCAAATTACCAACCTATCATGACTCAAAAGACAGATTTATCACAGCTGACAAAACGCGTCGCATAAAATGTAACGATTCATAAAACAGGTGTAAATCATTATTTTTGAGAAATTCCAATGTCTATCATCATCTACACTCTTTAAGGATACTGTGTGAAAAAGACCCAGAATAGGTTCCACATATAAATTACGTTTTAGAAGCTTTTCTCATGACATAAGCAGATTCACGTTGTTCTGGATAGATGTTCATAAATAAATCACACAGGAAATTGGATAGAAGCTATTTGGCTACGAAATTGGACAGGCAGAAACTAGGCTTGGAATAAAGGATAATCTCCTTTTAAAATTTTCAAAGATAAGGTATTTAAGACAGCAAAAACAATTGAACAAGATGACCCAATGAATCTGTAAACTGTTGTAACAATCAAATCATTCTAACCCTATTCAAAAGTGATGATGCACGACTCAAACTCACAATCCAAGACTCTAAAAGATAAAATAAATTAAATAACTTACAATTAAAGAACGAGATCGATCGCAATGATGAAGGCCCTAAATAACTAGTAGCACAATCCTCACTTTCTTTCTTAGATGATTAGAAAGATGGAGGAAAACAAATGAGAGGGCGTTTAGAAAGGTTTTAGGATTTGTAAAGTGACTGGTAAAACTATGGTAAAAAAAAAGGAGGGCAATAAGGAACCCGGGCTAAAGGAAAATTGGAATTGTTTATTTACATTGTTACAGTTATTAAATTTCAAAATTATTTATTTTGATTTTGTTGACAATGAGACGAATAATGTGAAGTGAACAAGGTAAAAAAAAAATCAAAGAGACATCTATTTCATGCAGTTGCATCTCGTGTAGCAAATGGCATAACTTAAGGAGCAAGGTGGTATTAAAACTGAGATAAGTAAGTCGCAAATTTAATGTGGCGTCCCATTATTTAATGCAATGCTAGCATTCATGTGATGGTGTGGAGGGGGACGCTTCTATCTAACAAACATATTACATACTCGGAAATTCATAGAGTAATCTGCAAGACATTGAAGATACGATATGCATGGGACCATCTTCATCTAGACACTTTGTAGTTAGTAAGCTAGTCTCTTGACGTCTCAACTCTCAACTTGTGTAGGTGATACACATTTTCCTAATTCACAAATACACAAAGGATTAATAATATACTTGGCATTCTTGTCATAAACTGAAATCTGAAATAAAACTCTTAACAACTTTTTTAAATGACTTCTATCAAATTGGTTGGTTTAATCCTTAATATACCTAATATTACTGTTTTGTACGGT
>JAIUZE010031464.1:0-16326 GCA_022085475.1 Heliosperma pusillum | reverse complement strand
GATAACATTTCGCATCCAAGACTCGGTCAACCATAGACGCTGAGTACCCCAAATTCGGTAGAAAATTTCACGAAAGAGGCGGAAAAGAGCACAAGCCACATAACAAGCGGTACGCTACATGCAAATAACACCACCTCGCAAGTACACAACATTTGACGGCCGGGTCGATCAACGCATTGCGTTCGCCTCCCAACAACGTCGTCGTATGCCCACTAACACATATAATTAAGCAGTAGGATACCTCCCCGTTCCGACATTCCAGCCTTACGAACGTGGAGGGAGCCAAGGGAATGAGAGTACAAAGCACAAGACAAAATAGTGCTCAAACCGTATCATTTGTAAAAACCGACTCAAAGTGGGAACATACCATAAACCGTCACAAAACATGAGAATAGGGAATTATATAAACTTACCTATGATAAAAATGAATCAATACATGATACATAAGCATTAGAGCGAGTTATGAAGCATAATGAATAAAAACATAGATCACCTCTCCAAAAAAACGTTGTTTGGAAACCAACGAAAACAAGGGTCCACTTCAAACGGTGATAACTAGAGTTCTAGACATGCAAATGCAGAAATTCCAAATGGAGGTGATAGCTTCTCCTCTTACGGTTCCAACGGGATGTCACAAGCCCAAAACAAGCAAGTAACGAAGAAGATATGATCATTTTACGAAAAGGGGTCAGTGCAGGAAAACTACTGTCGGCCGCGCGTAACGCAGTCTGCGCCCCACGACGCAGCCTGCGCCCCACGACGCAGCCTGCGCCCCACGACGCAGCCTGCGCCCCACGACGCAGCCAGCGTCCCACACGGGATTCAGGAACGATCAAATCCCAACAAGTTACCAACAACAAAATCCTCATTTATCATCACAAACCATCAATTCTCATATCGATTAACCACTAACAACAACCAACAACAACAACACAAGTCCTAAGCATACTAACCATAATCTAAATACGATTACTAGCCTAGAAAACACATAAAACACGTAAATGATATCGAGTAACCCTTCACCGTTACCTTGTCGCGTCTTTAATCGATTTCTAAACCTTCCTAGTCTCCACCTACATACAATTAGATAATAAAAGATGAATATCATTCACCTTGAGAAAGACGGATAATTTAAAAAGCGAGAAAGACGGTAATTTTATTACCAATACGAATAGAGGAAGATGAGAGGGGAAGAATAAGACGAACTTACGTGAATTTGAGCAAGAAACGAATGAGATATGACGATTCAAAGATTGGATCAAAATGGAGGCAAGGTTTTCTTTGGTTTTCTTAAGGAAGAAGTAAGTTTGAGTTGTGGGAAATGAATTAGGTTAAAGAGGTAGTATGAGATGTATAAGGAAAAGTCAAGAAAAAGTCAAAGTCGCCTTAAGACGGGATTCACATGGAATCTCGCGGAAATTCCAAATACGAACTCGGAAATTCTAAATTCGACTCGGAAAATTAAATTCTAAATTAAAACTAAATTTCGCTGAAAAGTATCCGTATAATATTTTTACTATAAAAAAATAGAAAAAAATAGGGTACATTTGCGGGTGTTACATGTATGGCCTATCTTTCTATTTAATAAAGATGAAACTTTCGATGAGTTTGTGGTACTAATGAAGCTTGCCCAAAACAAGTATGATAAAAAGCTAGTTTCCATTCATACGGATCATGGCACCGAATTTGATAATCAAGCTTTTATAGAATATTGTAGGGAGAATGGTGTAGGACATAACTTTTCTGCACCACGAACCCCACAACAAAACGGTGTCGTGGAACGTATGAATAGAACATTAGAGGACATGGCCCGCACTATGCTTTTGTGTAGTGGCCTTCCTAAGAACTTCTGGGCATAAGCCATTAGTACTGCATGTTATGTGCACAATAGAGCTATGATTAGACCTATTCTCAAAAAGACTCCCTATGAACTTTTAAGTGAGATAAAACCCAATATAGCTCACCTTCGTTGCTTCGGGAGTAAATGTTTTGTCCATAATAATGGAAAAAGTAATTTGAGCAAATTTGATCCACGAAGTGACGAAGCTGTGTTCGTTGGTTATTCTAATCATAGCAAAGCTTTTAAAGTTTTTAAAAAACGAACTTTGTGCATAGAAGAAAGTGTTCATATTGTATTTGATGAAGATAATGTGCCTGAGCAAGTTGAACAGAATGAAGAAGAAGACATGAATGATCCCGACTTTCTCCTTTCAAGGGATGACGTGCCAGATAACAATGAAGAAGTTATTGAAGGAATCAATGATGAACTTGACAAATTCGCAAATGACCTTGAAAAGAGAAATGAGACAATTGTTGATGATACGAATGTCTCTTCTCAAAACAAGGAAAATGAAACCGAAGTTATAGCTGATGATGCTATAACTTTAAATACAGATCAAGATGTTGTAACTGAAGTTGTACCAACTTTGGCTATAACCCCAGAGTCCAACTCAGGGGGAACCAATCTTGATTCTGAATCATTTGAGGAAAGTGAGAGTTCATCAGATGATAATGAGCCTAAGAACTCTAAGAAATGGAAATATAAGAGTTCTCATCCTATGGATAGTATCCTAGGAAGTTTGAACAAGGGAGTTCAAACGAGACGAACCTTAAATAAATTTTGCTCATTCTATTCCTTTCTGTCTACCATAGAGCCTACCAACATCAAAGAAGCACTTGCAGAATCCGACTGGATTGTGGCTATGCAAGAGGAGCTTCAACAGTTCGAACGAAATAAGGTTTGGCATCTAGTGCCACGACCAAATAATCGAACTGTGATTGGTACTCGATGGGTATTCAGAAATAAATTGGATGATTCAGGAGTTATAGTTCGTAACAAGGCTCGATTGGTCGTTCAAGGTTATAATCAACAAGAAGGAATTGATTATGACGAGACATTCGCACCAGTAGCAAGACTAGAAGCTATCCGCTTGCTCATCGCCTTCGCAGCTCACAAAGGAATGAAACTGTTCCAAATGGACGTTAAGACTGCATTTCTTAACGGTTATTTGGAAGAAGAGGTTTTTGTTGAACAACCTCCCGGATTTCTGAATAGCAAGTTTCAAAACCATGTTTTTAAACTCGATAAAGCTTTATATGGTTTGAAACAAGCGCCTAGGGCTTGATACGACAGATTGTCATAATTCTTATTGCAAAACAATTTTAAAAGAGTGTCTGTCGACAAAACCCTATTTCTTAAATCCGAGGGTTCTGATTTACTTGTTGCTCAAATTTATGTAGACGATATTATTTTTGGTTCTACTAACAATAAATTGTGCAAGTATTTTTCAGATCTAATGACCTCAGAATTTGAAATGAGCATGATGGGAGAACTAAAATTCTTCCTAGGATTGCAAATTCAACAAAACAAGGAAGGAGTAAAGATTCACCAACAAAAATATGTCAAGGAGCTACTCAGAAAACTTGGTATGGAGAACGCTCATCCAATGGACACACCTATGGTAACTGATAAAAAGTTGACCTTAGACGAAAATGGTAAGTCCGTAGATGAGACTACATATCGAGGTATGATTGGTTCTCTATTATATTTAACTGCAAGTAGACCTGACATTATGTTCAGCGTATGTGTTTGTGCTAGATTTCAATCATGTCCTAAAGAGTTACATATGATTGCAGTTAAATGTATACTGAGATATTTAATTGGTACATCTAATTTATATTTGTGATATCCACTTGAAAGTAATTTCGATCTAGTAGGATATTCTGATGCAGATTATACAGGATGTTCTTTAGATAGAAAAAGTACCTCTGGATTTGCTACGTTTGTTGGACCATGCATAATTACTTGGGCATCAAAGAAGCAAAATTCGGTTGCGTTATCTACTACAGAAGCCGAATATATCGCTGCAGGACTGGTATGTTCCCAACTACTTTGGTTAAAGCAACAACTATGTGATTACGATGTTAATGTTGGTTGTATGCCTGTATTTTGTGATAATACGAGTGCTATTATTATTTCTAAGAACCCAGCTCAGCATTCTCGTACTAAGCATATAGACATTAGACATCATTTTTTACGTGACCATGTAGAAAAGGGCAACATTAAACTCGAATTTTGTAGTACTGAAAATCAATGGGCTGACATTTTAATAAAGGCGTTAGCGAGAAGACGTTTTGAGATTTTGCGGTTGGAAATTGGTTTAATCAGTAGCAATTAAATTCGTCATATCCATTTTGTGAACTTGCGTGACTGGTTAGAATAAGACGAGATTGTATGACTGTGTCCGCATATCTCATTGCTAGTATATTTGTGTTTAATATTATATATTTTACGTGAGTATCTTGCATATTAAGTGTTTTATGGAAATTGAACTATGAACCACATATTTGCCAAAAACCTATCTTATTCACTTTCCTAATTGAACCAAAATTCTACCCTTGTATCCTATTTGGCCGAAAATTCTCAACCAAAATATCTTACCATATCTTTTTATTTACCAAATCTCATCCTTACCATATCCCTAAAATCAATTACCTAAGATTCCTTTTCCTACTCAAATTCAAAAAAAAAAAAAAAAAAAGGAAACAAGGACTCTATAGCCGGCACCCATGTGCCAAGTACAAAAACACAATACCCAATATTACTTTTCATAATTACCTTCTATCACTATCAATACACATCACCATCAAAACTTTCACCAATTCTCTTCTCTTCTCTTCACCTTCACGGCTCAACAACAACAATAACATTAAAAATTTACCCATCAATTTCAAGCTTCAACAATGGCTTCCACAAGATCAAAAACTACCAAAACCCAAACTCAAAAACTCCAAAACCTAGCATTCCCACTAATCCTTCTCCTAACCCAAAATAAAAAACACCAAATATGACCCAAACCAAGTCGAGTTCGGTCCTTGAGGTTACTAAAAGAAGAAGGTTAAATAAGGGAAATGCTAGAGTTCAAAACGAAGCAACAACAGAAACCGTTGACACGGTTCCCGAGGTGACCACACGGACCACGATCCGAGATTTTTGGCCACAAGAGACGGCTTCCGCGCTTGACAAGCTTCGTTTAACAAACGATGAATGAAAGTTAGTCAATCGGGTTGCTAAGTACGGTATACATGGAGGTCGTACCTATCCGAAAGCATGGTGTGAAAAATATGAGGCTTTGGGATTTTTTAACGACTTTCTAAATTTTCAAGAATGGGAAACCGTGTCACGTTTTTCGGGTCCAGTTTATCCGATTGAGGTAATTCAGTTTTTCGCTTCTGTTTCTTTAACTTCTGGAGTGTTGAATGCCGTTGTTAATGGCCGTTCAGTTTCGGTCTCCATGGCTGACTTTTGTACTCTATTTTTGGTTCCTGATGATGGAATCCAAATTGACCCGAGTAAGTCATGGGACGAATTGTCGGACTCGGCTAAGTTGGAGGTGAAAAGGTATTTTGATGATGGGGCTACTTTGTCTAGTTGTGTTTTGGCGGGGAATGTGTCCCCAAAATTGAAGTTTATGTTGAATTTTCTGTGGAACACGGTTATTCCGCGTCGGGGAGGACGGGATAAAATTTCTTGTTATGAGATGTTGGTTGTGAAAAATTGGTTGGCGGGGAACCGGGTTAATCTTCCTTTTCTTGTATTTTCTCGTATTTCACAAACTGCTTTTTCGGTAACCGAGGAGAAAGTTTATTAGACCCTTGATTTACCTTACAGAATGTGGGTGTCACGACTACTTGAGTCGAAAGGGGTTGTTGATTTAGATAGTTATGGTGTTACCGTAAAGGATGATATGTGTGATACGTTTTTGAAGTTCATGAAATTGGAGGCTTGTGGTCCGGAATTGATGTTTATGACAAAGGGGGGTTCGGTCGGGTTGAAGCCGGTTGTGGCTGACTTTTAGGGGATCGAATCTAAGTTGGATGTTTTTATGGGAAGAGTGATGAAGCGCCTTGATGCGCAAGATAAGAAGATTGATGCGGTTGTTGACAAAATTGTCAAAACAGTGGCATTAGGGTCCACTAGCTCCACCCGTGACCATAGTGGGTCGGGTGTGAGTAGTGAGTTGAGGTCTTGGATGACGGGTGTTGATGGTTGCCTAGAAAAATTAGAGAGGAATGTTGTCGATATTCGACAAGAGATGTTTAGGCAAAGGGATCGGATGCAATTCTTGGTGAGCCAAGGAGGTGCATTGGTGAAGAGCGGTTCGGAAATGCGTGAGGGGATGCACACTATATTTGATGCGACGGAGGCTCTTTCTTTGAAGGTTCGAAATTTCGATGTTTGCCTCACCGCACAAGCTACTCATGTATCGACGTGCCTCGATCGCCTTTCTACTCTCGAGTACCGCACCCGACCCGACTACATTAACCCTAACATCATCCGACAACCCAAAATGCCTTGATCTTCTTACCTAAAATTGTTTGCTTCTTAAAACTACTTAACCATTCGGCCCATTTTGGTTTTTTTATACTCTATTCATTCGGCCCATTTGGCACTAATAATATTTCTTGTGGTTTGTAGTTTTTAATTGACATTTAATATTTGATTTTGCTTGTTATATATCGTTTAATATTGCGTATTTTGCATATCTATTTCTTGCCTTGGAGTATGTTATTCTAGTCATTTTATATCCTTGTTCTTGTCTTTTCAATGATGCCAAGAGGGGGAAGAAATGATATGATTTGAGTCTTTGCTTAAGCTTGCTCCTTGTCAAGACTCGTTATCTCTTAAAGTCTTTCAAGTTATAACTTTGGCTAAGTTGTTATGTTCTTGCGATCAAAGTTGCTATAACTTTGGAGTGCTTTGTTGAGGGGGAACCATACTTAGTCACAATGTTAGGAGAAAATCATAAGAGACTTGTCATCATCAAAAAGGGGGAATTTGTTGGACCAAATCTATAGTTTTGATAATGACATGTGTTTATGTGATAATGTGCTTTACTCGATATATCATATGCGTGTAATTGTGTGCTTTAGTCTTATTATAGCTAGCAACAATTATGAGAAGAAAGATCAAAGTTATAAGAACTTCAGGCATAACTTTGATAAAATCTGTGAGACAAAGTTATAACAATTTCAGAAATAACTTTGGAAGTTTACATGGAAGTTATAGCTACCCAGTCATAACTTTAAAGAAAATCGTTTCAAGCAAGATCTACCTCAAATAATACAAGACTCGAGATGGAGGGTCTGTGTGATCAAGATGAAGAGATGATCCGTATACTGAAGATCTTTGTGAAGATTAGATAGTATAGGTCGTCATTTCGGTAACTATTCCATTCGAGAGATTTTATGTTCAAAGTTATAGCTTTAGCCTATAACTTTGGATGATAAATGTTGATGCATGATTTTGGAAATAAAATGTTTTGAAATGTTTTCAAAAGTGAAAGAGTTTTATTTTTATATTTATCAATTATTTTAATAGAGAATATATTTATGAGATTCTATTGGTTAGTAATACAACTTATGGGTTGTCATGCTACCTAGGGGTTCTAATATATTCTATCTCAATTTGTTGTTAACCTAATAAGCCCACCTAGGGTTTGAGCCACCTAGGGTTTCGTGTAAACCTAGGTTTGTGCCTCCTAGGGTTGCGTGCCTCCTAGGGTTTCGTGAGCTAGGGTATTTCGGCCTATCTAGGTTGTTTCCCTTGTTTACCTAATCTAAGATTCTATTATATCTTTACAACAATATTTTGAGATATTAAAGATAAATATATTTCTATAAGATAAACCAAATAATATTTTGAGATAAAGATATTTCTAAAAGATAAGCAAATATTATTTTATGATATTAAAGATAAATATCTTTCTTAAATATTAAGCTACGGTTTTAGATCTACTATGATTCTACTACTATAAATACTCCTTCACAGCCTATTTTGAAAACACACGAAATATACACAAGAAACACATGGCACATCTACTACTTGTTGATTTTCCAAAATCGTTTTTAAAGCAAACCTTAAAGCAAAATATTTATTATTTTTAGAGTTTGTTTTTCAAAAGAGGCGTGCATCAATTATTATCAATCGCTTGAGTGAAATACGTTATTAGATAATAGTACATCATTATAAGATTACAATTCTTTAACGGGAATCTGTGTGAGTTATATTGTACTTTCTTATTAACGTAAGATAGTATAGAGTATTTAGCGATACTCACCTTGAGTTATAATCATAGTATTGATTATACGAGTGGGTTGATAATTTTTGTAATCCGTAGAAAGGTACTAAGAATTATTAATCGAGAATAGTGGACGTAGGTTTCAACGTGTGAAACTGAACCACTTCAAAAATTCGTGTGCCTCTCTCTACTCTCTTTACTTTTCGTTATTTCGTTACTTGCGCTTACTTTGATTAATTAATTAGTTGATTTTAATTCATAAGATCAAATAATTAATTATATATCATATAAATCGAAAACGTGGGGCTAGTTTTTAATACTCAATTCACCCACCATCCCCCCCCCCCCTCTCTTTCGTATTCGATCAATAGACTCTACAATGGCCATTTTTAAAATCTAACTATTTTTAGCAAATAAAAGTTCATTTTATTCATTAAAATGTGACTATTTAACTAAAAATCATCAAACAAAGCAATAAACATCCATAAATCATCAAAATTACCTAAAAATAATTTTAGGACCAGAAGGTATATCATGCATAAAAATTTCGTGACTTTATCATATAAAACACAAATTTATAGTTTTATTTAGTTACTTTAACTCGTAAAAACTTATAAAACTGATTTGCATGCAACATCCATATGTTCTGATACCAATTGTTAGGCTCATCTACCTACTCATAAGACTCTTCTTATGATCTACTATTAACTCTTTAATTAGTTTCCTAGATCTAGTGCATGCAAACAAAATAACACATGTTCAAGAAGAAAACATGTTCCTTACAATGGTGTTTTGGACGTGCAAGGGTACAAGAATATGACTCCTTCCTATTCTTGTTCTTGAGTTATTCAATCAAGCAAGGGATGAACTTCCTAAGCTCAAAGTGTAGAAGTACTCCTTTTAGATGCACCTAGATTATCCCATAATCACCTTCTACCTTATATTACTAGACAAGATAAGAGATTTCCTTAATACATATATTATTACTACTACTAGCAATATTTCGAGTATGTGTTTATATGAGATCTTAATAATAAAACAACTTGCTTGATTCTATTATTCTAGAGAGATAAGTTATATGTTTCATGTGCTTGAGTAAGTAAATATATTGAGAACATATTCTCTCTTCTTTGCATGTAGGGCTGACGACATAGGTCTTGGGAAGGGGACAAGCATGCTTGCTTTTTCCCTTACCCAAGTTACTAGGGTAGGCTATAAGTAATTAGGGTATTAAGTGTGTCTTAACATTTAATCACAAAGCATAATCACCATAATCCCCAACTACCCAAAACCGGCTCCATGAGGTAATATGAGATCCCATTTTAACCTTTACATTTTGTTATTTGTCATATGTATATGTGACATGTGACAAGTTGTATGTAATTGAGCTTATAAAATTATATTTAACAATTAAATACAATCTTATAACAAATAAATTGCACCTTAACATTTTTAAGTGACAATCTATAATTACATGAATTACATGTGTGTAAAATGGTTTATCTTGTATATAGTTAATATGATCTACAACTAGAGCTGTCAAAACTTGACCCGACTCGAAAACCCGACCCGCCCGACCCAGTAATTTAGGGTCAAAGACCCGTTAATCTTGACCCGCGACCCGGAATGACCCGAACCCGAAATGACACGTTATTTTTAGGGTTGAACTCGACCCGACCCGTTCGACCCGTTGGGTCAAAGATAAATGAAGAATATTACTATAATATTTATATTTTAATATTATATTCAAAAATATAAATTGAAAAATAATTATTTTAATATTTTAATTAAAAAAATAATTTAAAAATTAATTTTATATAACTTTTATAGGATTAAATAATAAAATAATTATTAAAATAACTTTAATTTTATAAATTTCTAAATATAAGTGCGATAAGTAATGATACAACTATATTATTAATATTAAATATTATTTAATTTTAAAAAGTATGATTTTCCGGCTAAAAAATGATAAAATAAAATTCGTTCTACAGTTATTCCTGACCCGTATTCTGACCCTAACCCGACCCGAGACCCATATGACCCGACCCGTATTTGACCTGACCCGTATTCGACCCGACCCGCCCGACCCGTTTGACAGGTCTATCTACAACTTATTGTAATCATATTTAACGAATCACTCTTATCTCTAATGTTTCATAAACATTATACAACTTTGGCAATATAACATTTAATTACCACTTTGTATCTCATTTAATCATATAATTATAAGATATAATTCTCATACACAGATTGAACTCATTCAATCCAAGGGATTACTTAATCTGTATCGTTATACAATTAATTAACTTTATGACTTGGGAATCGTACTTTCGGTGTGACCTCGAGGGATCAACTGATCACCACTGTCATACGACGGTAACGTCAAGCTCTAGTAAGCCAATCGTTACCGATTAATCATCCCTTTGTATTCTTGTTAATAAGATTTAATTAAAGGATCGCACTATTGTTGAGGAGACGTACTCCAACATTTTGCCCTTCTGGTTGCTGAGGAGGTTGATCCGGATTCTACTGAACCATCGACCTACAAAGAAGCAGTTACTAGTACTGAGTCTCCCAAATGGCTTGCTGCAATGGGAGACGAGATGGAGTCACTTCAGAAGAATCAGACATGGGAATTAACTAAGAGGTCGAGGGATAGAAAGATTGTTACATGCAAATGGGTTTTCAAGAAAAAGAAGGGAAAATAGAGGTTGAGGGGTCAAGTATCAAGCTCGAGTTGTAGTTAGGGGGTTCACGCAGAGAGAGGGGGTAGACTATAATGAGATCTTCTCACCAATGGTCAGGCATACTTCCATCAGGGTACTACTAGCGATAGTTGCACATCAGGATCTGGAGCTTGAAAACCTAGATGTTAAAACAGCTTTCTTATATGGAGACTTCGAAGAAGAGATATACATGACTCAGCCAGAGGTTTTCCAGGTTCCTGGAAAATAAGACTATGTTTGCAGGCTGGAAAAGTCCTTATATGGGCTAAAACAGTCTCCCAGGCAGTGGTACAAGCGGTTTGACAGCTATATGATGCAGATCGGCTATAATAAATATCCGTATGATTGTTGTTTATATTACATCAAGGCTGCGAATGATTCATTCATCTATCTAGTCCTATATGTCGATGATATGCTAATAGTTGCAGAGAAAAATTCTGATGTTCATAAATTGAAGGGTCTCCTAAGTACTGAATTTGGGATGAAAGACTTGGGTGCAACAAAGAAAATTTTGGGAAAGGAGATCTTCAGGGATAGAAGCAAGAAGAAGCTTTTATTATCCAAGAAAGGCTATATTCAGAAGGTGTTGTCAAGGTTTGGCATGTCTACAGCTAAAGTGTTGGACCTATTTCATAGTTTTGATAATGATATGTGTTTACGTGATAATGTACTTTACTCGATATATCATATGCGTGTAATTGTGTACTTTAGTCTTATTATAGCTAGCAACAATTATGAGAAGAAAGATCAAAGTTATAAGAACTTCAGGCATAACTTTGATAAAGTCTGTGAGACAAAGTTATAACAATTTCATGAATAATAACTTTGGAAGTTTACATGGAAGTTATAGCTACCCAGTCATAACTTTAAAGAAAATCGCTTCAAGCAAGATCTACCTCAAATTACACAAGACTCAAGATGGAGGGTCTTTGTGATCAAGATGAAGAGATAATCCGTATACTGAAGATCTTTGTGAAGATTAGATAGTATAGGTCGTCATTCGGTAACTATTCCATTCGAGAGATTTTATGTTCAAAGTTATAACTTTAGCCTATAACTTTGGATGATAAATGTTGATGCATGATTTTGGAAATAAAATATTTTAAATGTTTTCAAAAGTAAAAGAGTATTTTTATATTTATCAAAAGTTTTAAATGGAGAATATATTTATGAGATTCTATTGGTTAGTAATACAACTTATGGGTTGTCATGCTACCTAGGGTTTCTAATATATTCTATCTCAATTTGTTGTTAACCTAATAAGCCCACCTAGGGTTTGAGCCACCTAGGGTTTCGTGTAAACCTAGGTTTGTGCCTCCTAGGGTTGCGTGCCTCCTAGGGTTTCGTGTAGCTAGGGGATTTTGGGCTATTTAGGTTGTTTCCTTGTTTACCTTAATCTAGGATTCTATTATATCTTTACAACAATATTTTGAGATATTAAAGATAAATATATTTCTATAAGATAATCCAAATAATATTTTGAGATAAAGATATTTCTAAAAGATAAGCAAATATTATTTTATGATATTAAAGATAAATTTGTTTCTTAAATATTAAGCTAGGGTTTTAGATCTACTATGATTCTATTACTATAAATACTCCTTCACATCTTATTTTGAAGGGACACGAAATCACACGAACAACACGTTACATACGTACTTGTGATTATTTTCCAAAATCGTTTTAAAGCAAACCTTTGAGCAAAATATTTACTATTTTTAGAGTTTGTTTTTCAATTCGTGCATCAATTATTATCAATCGCTTGAGTGAAATACGTTATTAGATAATAGTACATCATTATAAGCTTACAATTCTTTAACGGGAATCTGTGTGAGTTATATTAAACTTTCTTATTAACGTAACATAGTATAGAGTATTTAGCGATACTCACCTTGAGTTATAATCATAGTGTTGATTATACGAGTGGGTTGATATTTTTTGTAATCCGTAGAAAGGTACTAACAATTATTAATCGAGAATAGTGGACGTAGGTTTCAACGTGTGAAACTGAACCACATCAAAAATCCGTGTGCCTCTCTCTACTCTCTTTACTTTTCGTTATTTCGTTACTTACGCTTACTTTGATTAATTAATTAGTTGATTTTAATCTTTTAATCTATAAGATCAAATAATTAATTACATTTCATATAAATCGAAAAAGTGGGGCTAGTTTTTAATACTCAATTCACCCCCCCTCTTTCGTATTCGATCAATAGACTTTACAATTGGTATCAGAGCCTCGTGCTCTTGATTGCCTTACAGCAAGGAGTCTGATCCATTTATCCTTTTATTTTTATTTATTTTCCGCTGCATTTAATTTTATTTTAATGGATTCCAAGCATCTGAAGTGTCCCGTATTCGATGGGAAGAACTACAGTTTATGGAAAAATATGATGACCCATTTCATAAAGGGTAACGATTGGGAGTGTTGGCTAATCATTAAGAATGGCCCTAATAAGATCATGCTTGGATCTGTTAATGGCACTCGCATCGAAAAGAAAGAAGATGACTATGTTCAGGCAGATTATAAGAAAGCTGAGAAAAATTCAAAGGCTATTATTCTGTTGCAAAACGGCATGACCTATACTGAATTTGACCGTTTCTCATCTAGTTCTACTGCTAAGGAAATATGGGATGGTCTTGAGTTAGCCTATGAGGGGACAACTATGGTCAAAAAGCAACGTATTGCATTACTGATGCGAAAATACGAACTGTTCCTATGGAACACAATGAATCGCTTGACAGCATGTCCACTCGTTTCTCTAGTATCATTAATAAATTTAAAAACCTTGGAAAAACTTTTGACTCCGAGGAAATTGCCAGAAAGATCCTTAGAAGTCTATCTAAACGATGGAGACCTAAGGTGACTGTAGTTGAGGAATGTAAAGATCTATCTAACCTATCTTATCAAGAGTTACTCGGAACCCTAATGGCTCACGAGATTACCCTTGATGAGGATGAGGCAAATGATCGTAATAGTAAGAAAGTGGTTCTACAAGTCGAGTCTAGTGAAAAACAAGACTCGGATCTTGGAGATGAAACAGTGTGTTTTGCTAGACGTTTTAAGAAATTCTTTAATAAACCACAAGGAAAAACGTTTAACAATAACACTAACAAATCTTATAAGAAGCCAATTGAGTCAAAAGGGTCTCTCTCAAGTCGTGGTTGCTTCAAATGTGGGGATAATGATCACATGATCAACGAGACAAAACCAAGAAGGAATTCAAGCAAGTTATGATGGCTTATTGCTGGGGAGATCTCGACACAGAAGACGACGAGTCAGAGGAAGAAGAAGTCGCCAACCTGTGTCTGAGCAACGTCAGTCTTGACCTAATTTCTGACGATGACAATAAAAGTGAATCCGAGATGTGCCTTGTTGGCAACACAGATTCAGAACCAGATTCTGAAGATGAAGAGGTTAGTCATCTTGAACTTAAAAAGCAAGTTAAGAATTTATCTAAGAAGTCTTTAATTAAGTATTTTGAAGAGGCCTTAGATCATTGTCATGAACAGAGTCTTGAATTAAAAGATCTTAAATAAAAAATTCTTGACATTGCTGAGGAAAACCAACTTCTAAAGGCCAAAGCGAAAAAGCTCAAGTCTAAAGTTATGGCAACTTCAGCTATAACTTCAGACATGACAAATGTTGAGAAAGAAGCTCTTGAGTCTAAAGTTATAGCTAATGAAGCTATAATCTCAGAGCTAAAACTCAACATTAAGCATCTTCAAGCCAACGTTATAGCTAATGAAGCTGAAACTTTAGAATTGAAGAAAGTCAATGAGCTTTTACAATCTGAAGCTAAGGCAAAAAAAGTTGTTATCATTGATCACAAGAAAGAAAACTCTTTTCTTTCTCGGCAATTGAAAGATATAAAGGCTGAATTCTCCCAAGCCAAAAGTCAACATAATGAGGAGAAATTTATCTTGAACAAACGTTTCAACGATTTTCGTGAAAACTTTAAAAAGAACAATCCCTCCAAAGACTCGAATGTAGACCATTCGTTATGTGAAAAAGAAATATAGTCTTTGAAGGAATTGCTCCTACATGCACGAAAAGTTCATGATAAATCGGAAGGAAGTCAGAAGGTCTTAGACTTCCTTACCGAACAGTCTAACTGTAACACCCGGAAATGTACCCTATTTTTCTAGTGAAAATATTTTACGGTTACTTTTCAGTGAAATATAGTTCTAATCGTAAATTTTATTTTCTGAGTCGAATTTAGAATTTCCGAGTTCGTATTTGGAATTTCCGCGAGATTCCATGAGAATCCCGTCTTAAGGCGAGTTTGACTTTCCTTGACTTTTTCCTTTATATTCCACTCATACTCACTTAACCTATTTTCATTCAAACACAAACACATTTCTTCATCCTTAAGCAAACCAAACCCTTGCCTCCATAAACTTTCCGATCTTAAAATCATCGTAGCTCATTCGTTCTTTGCTTAAATTCACGTAAGTTCGTCTCATTCTTCCCCTCTTACCTTCCTCTATCAGTATTCATTTTAAAATCATCGTCTTTCTCGCTTTTCAAACTTTCCGTCTTTCTCAAGATGAATTTTATTCATCTTTTATGATCTATTTGTAGGTGGTGACCTCCAAGATCCCGACAAAGACTATTTTCTAATTGAAGAGGAGCTTGACGAGTAGTGAAGACGCATAAAGGTAACGGTGAAGGGTTACTCGATATCATTTACGTGTTTTACATGCTTTATATGCTAGAACTCGTAGTTAGAATACGATTAGAAAGCTTAGGATTCATGTTATGGATGATGATTATTGTTATTTGATAATTGTTGATGATGAATATTGATTGTTGATAATTATTAGAAGTGAATTATGAGAATTGGAATTGATTGGAATGATGTATGTTGCTCACGGGTGAAGAGGTGCTCCCAGCCGGGTGACCGGCCGCCGGTCTGCCCACCGGCTGGGAACACATCAGTAGCAACTTTGGAAATTTTGGAATTTGTGTGAAGAGGTGTTCCTGGCCGGTGTACCGGCCGCCGGTCACTGTACCGGCCTGGAACACACTGCTCTGTTTTTGGTGATTTTTGGATTTCGCCTTGTGCTCCGAGCCGGGGTACCGGCCGGCACTACGGCTGTACGTTTTTCATATAATTTCTAAAACTCGTAATTTATAATAGTTCGCATGATTCGTTTATCGTATAATTTTACGTAGTGACTTATAATATTCATGTTTTGGGTATATGATATTTCATTCGCTTGTATCACATGCTTTGTGACGGTTTTTGCTATGTCCCACTATGAGTCGGTTTTTACAAATGATACGGTTTGAGCACTTTTTTGTCTTGTGCTTTGTACTCTCATTCCCTTGGCTACCTTCCCGTTCGTAAGGCTGGAATGTCGGAACGGGGATGTATCCTACTGCTTAATTGCATGTGTAGTGGGCATACGACGACGTTTTAGGGAGTTGAACGCATTGCGTTGATCGACCCGGCCGTCAAATGTTGTGTACTTGCGAGGTGGTGTTATTTGCATGTAGCGTACCGCTTGTT
>JAIUZE010031463.1:0-24263 GCA_022085475.1 Heliosperma pusillum | reverse complement strand
TTTTGGGTATGATATATTAATTCGCATGTTAGAAGTTTTAATAAAATAACATGTAATGAATATGTTGATTTTTATGTTCAAGTCTATGTGATAAAAACTCTGTTTCTAGCCGGTTTGACCAAACGGGTTTGGTCAAACTAAGATCTAGTCAGCCCCGTTTTGACTGATGACCCGTCGCGGGACTCGGGTCGGGGATTTGTCTTCAAGTAAGGTTGTATTTAATTAATGAATTAGCCTTAGTAGATATGAGGCGATATGATATTTGATTATTATTTATATGCAATTAGTCACATGATAGGATGTTTTTCCCGTGACTGTTTATTATATGGTTGGTGTCGTGTTGACTAAGTACCCATAGAGAATTATGAGTATATGGCGTCTTGACCATTCTAATTCTAAATGAGTATCTTGGACCATGACATTGATAGGCCTTACTATCTTTAACGAGCATATGGAGGTTACAGCTTGATAGCTTTTGTGTCACTGGCTTGGGCCTTTTGATACCAAGCCGGGGGCATGGCATCCTAAGAGTTTCCACTTTGGGGAGGGAGCCAGCTTAAGTACTAGCCATCTCTGCTTAGGGGGTCGCCTATCAGAGTTTCTCATGTACGGTTATGTAATGAGACAGGGAATGGGTTAGCTGTTGTTGCTAGGTCTGATCAGTCTAGGACTAGGATGTTTTCCTACCTTGTGGTATAGACTCGAGTTTCAGAAGTCGACTATTGACTGTCCTAAGAACTTATGCCTGTTTCTAGACGGATTGGTCTTTCATGTTTGTATGATTCTATGAGTTTTAGAAGGTGAGATGCAAGCCGGCTAAGATTGATAGAGTTTGGATTACCGATTGTTAACTGATTCACATGATTACGTGTTGATTAGGGTTTGAGTGTATCACGGCCGTGTTTCTGAGAGGAACCTCTGAGCTAGCATACCAGCTTCCCTACCTCGAGTTATAGTTTATTATCGGTTTCACATGATAGCTTTCACATGCTAGGTTATTTGTTAGTTATCTGTTTCATAAAATGAAAAGCATATCATATATGTTTAAGTTTTGTATTTTCCATATACATTGCTTTTATGTTATTCATGTTTCATTAAACTCGACATTTCGTGGCTGGGAGAACTCGGAGTTACTCCCCACTGACTGTGGCTTCCGTGTTTATATTTAATGCGGTCGAACAGGTGGTGAATGCATACATTGGGTACATTGACGAGCTAGCGAGCGAAGTATTACCTTGGACCTATATTCGGTTCTTAGATTGTATATTATTATACACTCTTTCTTTTCCGTATTTATACGGGAGATATGTCTCCCGTCCTTGTATAATTTTTATGTATAATATAAATTTTCTTTTGTAATGAACCTTTTTATTTCACACACCTTCATTATGTATTTAAATTATTTTTTTTCTTTCCGCAAATTTGAGGGTGTCACATAATTAAATCTCAATAATAAAAATACAAAGGGATGATGAATGTTATAGTCAACTGGTCAATATAAATCGGTAACGATTGGCTCAATTGAGTTTGACGTTACAGTCGTATGACGGTGGTGATCAGTTGATCCCTTGAGGTCACACCTAAAGGACAATCCCCTAATCATGTACATTAAATAATTGTATAGCGATACAGATTAATTAATTCCTTAAATTGAACTAAGTTTATATTGTAAGTGAGAATTATATCTTATTGTAATATGATTAAATAAGATACATTTTAGTAATTAATTGTTATATTACTAAGAATGCCTTATGTTTATGAAACATTTGAGATAAGCAAAATTGGTTGATTATAATTACAAATTGTTGTAGATTATATTAACCAAATATGAGATGACCCATTTTATTTACATGTAATTATAAAATATGACTTAAAATGTTAAGTCTAATTATTTGTTATAAAATTTCATTTAAATTGGTTAAATGCACATTTATAAGCAAAATTACATGTTATATGTCACATGTCACATATGTGACAAATGACAAAATGACAATATAAAATGGACACCCATGTAATATGGGTGCACCGGTTTTAGTGGGGTTAGGGTAGGGGTTTAGGTATTATTAGTTGCTCTAATTAAGAACTAGACACAATAATTAATTACAACCTAGACCTAGATTCCTACTCTAATGCTTTGTTAAGACAAAAGAAAAGCACCCACCCTTCCCCATAAGGTGGTACACCCCTCGATTTAGCAGTAAAGTAAACACATAGATTTGCAGCGGAAAACACGATATTTTAAAAACTTTAAAAGCAAAACCGCGAATGCCACTATGTTACAATACCAAAACCTTAATTACATAAATTGTTTATACAAATTGTATCTTAAATAAATACAAGGGACATCGATCCCTTGATAAAACACAGTTAATATACTAAACTAATATAAACTTTACGCTAAGGGTAAATCGTTGTAAGGACAACGCTCGCTAGCTCACTCGCCACAACCCCATGCAAAACACCAGCCTGCAACCTGTTCATTCATTAAAAATGAATGCCACAGTCAGTGGGGAGTAACTCAGTGTTCTCCCAGCCATATCACATCAAAACGCACATAAACAAGCATGTAATCATGTGTCATCATGCAAATATATATATCATGCCGGATGTAAGAATAACATTATGATAATAACAATATACGAGTAAATAAAACCATCATCCATCATCATCATGCAATACAAGACTTGGGGAAGACTCCCCTTGGCAACCATATAGAACACTAAGGGCTTGCATCTCACCATTGGCGACATATGCTTGAGAAGGTTTGGGACTCGACATACAAACCAATCATAGGCATCCAATCAATCAAGTATACAATCCATCATATGGTCAAACATAAGCTCGCACACTCTCACGGTAAATGGCACGCACTAGCATCATGTACAATAGCAAGTATGATCAAACACGTCCACGGGATAAACGTTTCCTTGAACCCATACACGATAAACGTTTCGTATATGAAATAATCATTTCCTCCCGGTAGGACGACGATAATAATACGGTCCTAGTCTAAACCTGGACAGACTCTCGGAATAAACGTGTTCCGATTCGACATGCGATAAACGTTTCGCATCCAAGACTCAACAAACACAGAAGTCGAGTACCCCAAATTCGGTCACACTACACGAAAGAGGCGGAAAGAGCACAAGGATCATAATCAAGCGGTACGCTACATGCAATGACACCACCTCGCAAGGATACAACATTTGACGGCCGGGTCGATCAACGCATTGTGTTCACCTCTTAACAACGTCGTCATATCCCCACTAAAACATGCATACAAGCATCAAGGACACACCCCATAGCTCCGACATTCCAGTCTAACGAGGATGAGGTGTAATCGGGAAATGAGAGTTCAAAGCACTCAACAAGTAGTGCTCAAATCAAACACAAAAGGCTGAAACCGACTCAAGAGGATACATATCAAAACCGTCAGAAAAACATGGGATATAAGCATGTGAGATATCATATATTCTAAACATGAATATTTAATGTTATTACGTAAGTTTTTAAGATAAACAAACCATACAAACTATTACATGTGAAGTCATATGGAAAAGAAATGAGAATAAGCTACAGGGGTGCCAGCCGGTCAGGGGGACCGGCCGCCGGCTACCCGGCTGGCCCTACAGCATCAACCAACAACAACATTGAATATACAGAAATCCCTAGCCGGTGGGTGTGACCGGCTGCCGGCTACCCGGCTGGGGTCAAAGACTAAATTAAGAAATTGGAGAAAAGAGGGAAGGGGGGTGTGTCAGCCGGTTGGGTCGGCTGCCGGCTGACCGGCTGAGAATCATACTCAAGGAAGGATGTCAGCCGGTTGGTCGGACCGGCAGCCGGTCGGCCGGCTGGGGCTCACAGGCACGAAAACGCAACATTCAACAACCAATACTGTAACTCATTTGGTTCTCATTCAATCCTAACAACAATTATCAACCTCAAACCACATTAAATGCATATTAAACATTACCAATCATTTGACAAGGTTATAATTAAGCATAATAATATACAAAATTAATTTTCATATGTTATAATCATTCAAAAGCTCAAAATAGTAAAACGGACGCCATTTCCTCATACGAACTCCAAATCAAGAAATTCAGAAGCCTAAACCACTTAATTTTTCGACGCCGATTAATCTGTCAAACTTTCATAACCACTGGACATCCGTCCCGTTCCGGTACAGACCCGTTTCTGCCGATATGGGTGTCTCTAGTTTCCTCTTACCAAAACATATCGATACATGTAAACTTCATACAAGAACTTGAATAGCATGAAACAACCATAAACATGGGTACAAATTCATTTCATCATCAACAAGGCACAACACAACAACTTTACCCAATTTCAATATTAGCATGTAAGAACATGAATTCATGGCACTAATTAACAAAGCACTAATCTTTATCATAATTACTAATTTAAAACACATAAGAAACACATAAAGACGTGATACCGAGTAACCCATCACCGTTACCTCGATTAGCACTTCAAATCCTCGATTCTCAAGCTAACCATCAACCCACATGAACTCCATGACCCAAAATCTTCAAAATACATCCTTTCCCGCTAAATAAAGTGACAAGAACCCAAAACCGAAATATGGTGAAAGACGGTCTAAAAATAAAGTTAAAATTTTTGATCTTTATTTGGCTAGAAAGAAAGAGGACGGTGAGAGGATTCCGAAACATTAAACGGAATTGAATTTGGTTAAAGACGAAGAAATTATGCCCGTCTTAAGTTTAGATCTAAAAAATGGGTTTTATAAAAAGTTGATGGAAATGAGGATTTTATGGTATGAAAATGAAGAGGAGGATGAGAGGAGAAGATTGATATAAAAATCGTCGAGTTTCGATGAGAGACGGAGAAATGACATCCGTCTTAAGGTTGTTTTAATGTGGTTTTGGGTTGTTTGAGGAAGGAGATGTTGCTGGAAAAATGAAGAGGGAGAAGGGTGATTAGTGAGTTTTGTTTTGAGAAAAAGAATGATAGAAGACCTAAATTTCATACCGGGTCGACTCACTTGGATTTTCGCGTAGAATCCGATTATGAACTCATAACGGACTGAAATGCGACGGTTTCTACCCAACTAAACTAAATTCTATTTAACATTAATTTAAAGTGACGAAATCATAAATTATCGACTTAAAATATTTTAACCAGTAAAAGTAAAAGACGAATTTATAAAATTTACGACTTTGGTAAATTATTCATTATTATAAAATCTGGGGTGTTACATAAGGTGTGTGACCGGTTAGGACAT
The DNA here is from genome assembly GCA_022085475.1 of Heliosperma pusillum. Classification (NCBI taxonomy): domain Eukaryota; kingdom Viridiplantae; phylum Streptophyta; class Magnoliopsida; order Caryophyllales; family Caryophyllaceae; genus Heliosperma; species Heliosperma pusillum. The sequence continues at coordinate 18,997 of JAIUZE010031463.1, read as the reverse complement.
GCAAAAGGAAGAGAATTTTTCCTTCTTATACACACCACTTGATCTCATAAGTGGATGCTTGAAAATCTCTCTAAAATCTTCACTTCTCACTCTAAAAGAAAAGCTTAAGAAGCTTCAAACTACTTTAGTTCATCAATCACTAATAAAATTTACTAAGAGTAGTAATAGTATTTATGAGTCATATTGTTAAGGGATACTACATAATTTACTAGTGTAGTATTTTGTAGGATTTTAAAGGGGTAGTCTTGGGTGCATCTAAAAAGAGTGTTGTTATACTAAGAACTTGGAGATCATCCTCATATTTTAAGCTCAAGAACAAGATTAGGAAGGTAAGGAACAATTTCTTCGACCTTCTTTATATTTTGTTATGCATGCATAAGATCCATAAGTTTAATGAGTAAACTAATTACAAGATGATATTAGAAATGTCTAATATCAAATTTAAGAAACTAACAAGCGGTATCAAGAGTTTTGGTTGTTGCATGCATAATCGATTTATAGTTTTTTCGAGTTAATGTAACTTAAAGAAAACTAGTAATTTGTATTTTATACGATAAAATCACAAAGTCATTTTCATGTCAATATATTCTGGTCCTAATATGATTTTAGGTCATTTTGATGATTTATGGAAATTTATATTGGTCAAATATGATTTTTAGTGTTTTTATTACATTTTAATGAGTAAAATGATGTTTAAAATGCTAAAAATAGTTAGACTTATCTTATGACCTTGAAATGTTTACACAGTATCACACATGCATTTTACTTACTGTATGTCAAATTTCGTGTAAAGTGGACTTATTTCTCATGATTTATGATTTTTATATGATAAAATGATATAAATAAAGGTCAAATGGTTAAAAATAGTTTTGCTTTGAATCTGACCATGAAATTTTTGTATGTTGTCACATGAATGTTTTCCTCTCATACTAGAAAATTTCAGACTGATGTGATTTGTCTAGAATGATTTATAAATTTTTAATGTGAAAATGGCATAACTAGTGACTTATTTAGCAAATATAGCTAAAATAAATTTCATGTCAAGAGAAAATTTTTCCTGGTTCCTTAAATGCCCTACATATCAGATATAAATTTGAAAATTTAATTTGATTAATTTTCGCATGCTTTATGTATTTTATTTGATAAAACTTATAAAGCGCAACCGATTTTTCTCAAAAAAGATTCGAAATTTTTAACCATGATTTTTGACATTATGAGTGTCATGAAAATGTTCTAGAATGTACAAAAAAAATTAAAAATTTGAAATTTGAAATTATTGTAATTAAATTTTGATTTATTTGATTAAAATATGATTTTAATGTCTAATTTTGAGTAATTATATAACAACAATTTGAATTATTGACAAAAATTTAGTGATGATTAATTTTTGAGTCCTAAATCAGTTGGGATAATTAACTTGGACTTAAATATTATTTAAGTATTTTTTGGTGATTTTAAAATGTTAGTATCACGCATTTTCGTAAAACCGGGTTATATACGATATAAACCATAACATAAGCCGATTTGGCATTTAAATTGAGCATGTTTTATACATGTTATTATGCTGCATTTTTTTATGAATGTCATATTTTGGTTTATGTAATTTGGAATTATGTAATTTATTCCTTGTATGGCCTTAGTTTTAATAGATATTACCCGGAATATAAGGGAATATTGATTCGGTTGTAAATTATTGTGATCTCGTATCACTTTTATTGTATTATTTTATTTTATAAATGTATAATAGGAAATTATTGTAATTTTATTATATATTTTGTAACTATTTGTAATACCGGAGTTTCCCAAAGACAGTGCCATTCGGAAAGGAGTTCCGAGAGAGACGGTGACCTTGGGAGGCGTGCTTATGAAGTTCAAGGGACCAAAGGAGTTGTTTCCGAATTTGTAATAGATTATATGATTTTCTATTCTAGGAAAGGCCATACTAGGAGTTTTACTTTTATGCTTGCATTTTATTTAATATGTTTGCATGCATTACCAAATCGCCATAACATGACATGCATATTTTATCGAGTATTCGACCGTGTCAATTAAAATTATCGTTAATTCATCGATTTAGTTCACTTAAACGAGATGATAAATTGACATGACCTCTCTTAATAAATAATTGAGATCAAGCCTTACCAAATTGTAGAACCCATGAATCCCAATTTCGCAAGGAAGTAAGCTCGGCTCACCGGGGTGCTAAACTTGTTACGTTGGGTAAGTGGGGTAATAAAGGTTATTATTTCGAAATTTGTATTGAGCTCAATGGAAGTATTTGCGACCGTAGCCGCATGTGTTCCGGGCTTAAGATAAATATTAAAGTAATATATCGACCGAGAGTTCTAATGTAGAATCGATTAATGAGTTAATCCACCGAATTATGTTAATGAGGAATGAATCGGCTCACTGTGCCCAAGTTGATATGAATTTGGATCTCGGAATCATTTATAATAGTTGGGTAGAGGTCACTATTTAAATGCTAAACTTGATTAAAATGTTTACAAGTATATATAAAATGATAAATGTTGACATTTCCTTTATGTCTTAAAATTTGTAGTCACAATTATTTATTCGCAATCGCAACTCCGAATTCCTCCACAAACGCTCCAACTCTCACAAATGTCTCATGGCTTTGATCCTTCATGAATCGATGCAAGTTAGAAAAGAATGGCGCTAATTTTGCCGATTGGGATGCGCAACTCCACTTGGCCGCGGAAGGTGACGACAAGCTTCGTTACCGTACCGAAGCCTTTCCCAAAACACCTAATGAAAGGTCCACCGCCGCCGCAAGGCGAGCCTATGATGTTGGAGCTAGTGTCCTCCATAGTTAGTGTGATAACATGAATAAATCTCTGACAGGTTCACATGGTATACTTAGTATTCTTATCAGTTGATTAACGTTTATCGATAACGGTTGGCTTGCTAGGAGTTTGACGTTATTGTCATTTTAATGGCGGTGATCAACTGGTCCCTAAAAGTCACACCTAAAAGATGTGTCTGAGAGATGTGATTATATGAACAATATAATCATATTGATGCCTTATTCTATGACTAAAAGGTTAGTCGATGTATATGACTAAAAGGTTAGTCAATGTAATGATGAAACGATTATTAAGTGACGATTAAATAATATTAGCTGAGACGAATTAAATGTAATTCGTAATTGAATATAAACTGTTATATTTAATCAATGTATATAATATAAACTTAAACGAATTAAAATGTTAATTCGTAATTAAACATAATATGTTATATTTAATTACCAAATTATAAATATACGGATATTTATAGTTGACGTATATATTATATTACATGCTAATATAACCGAAAAGGAAGGAGAAAATAGTCTTTTTATACTCCTAAATTTCGGCCAATAAGAAAAATAATAAGAGAAAATATCTCCTATTATTTTCGGCCACTGGAGGGATCCGGTCGTATAGAGCAAAGAAGAACAAGAAAAATTCTGATTTTTCTCTCTAATTTTCTCTATCAATCATCATCACACAAAAGAAAAATTAGCAGTAACTTTTCTCTAAAAAATTCTAGCACAAGCAAGGCATATCTTGGAGCATCTTGGGTGCAACAATTATTAGAATATCGATTTCGATATTGTGTCATTGGCCAAATTTTCTAGGACCAAAGGTTAATTCTAAATTCCTATAATTTTATATTATGAAATTCATTTATGACTCGTAATTCATATACTATAGTTTCGTTATAATCCGTAAAATTAAGGACGAAATATACCGATATTTCCTACAAGTGGTATCAGAGCCAAGGGCTACGAAATTATTTTAAATGTTTTCATAATGGATGAAATATAAGATTAGAATCCGTATAAAAAAAAAAATTTTTAGTACTATTTATCCGTGAAAAAGAAAAAAAATTTTTGCCTTATTTTTCCATTTTGATTCATTATAATTGGTTTTTTAAATAGTTAAAACGATAACATGATTAATTTGTAGTTGATGCATTTTATCTTATTCGATTTGAATGTTCATCGCTATATATTTTTCGGTATTCATTGATTTAGATATTCATTTTAAATTGTTAAATTGAATCATCTAGTTTGTATCGATGTTTAATAATGATTAGATGTTGATATTTTGTACCGATCTTGAAAATATTAGTAACATCAAATTTTCTTAAAGAAACAAAAGTTTCGGTTATTTTTTATATTTTTGATCGAAAGTTTTTTTTCATTATAATGATAATGTTTCGTTTATTGTTGTGAAGAAGTTCACAATAATTGGATACCCAATTATTTTAAAGAGGTTTAATATAATGTTGTATTAATTCATGTTAAAGAATATGAATTAAAATATGATTATGTTTGGTTGGGGTTATTGTGATTAATTAAGGAATCGTCACATAATTTTTATTATTTTAAAAGGTGGTTTGGATAAATTACTCTTCATAATTAAAGAATTATGTCTTGAATGATTAATTTTTAGTTGATGCATTTTATCTTATTGAATGAATGGTTGAATGGTTTAATTTACGTATTTTTGCAATCGGTTGTAATTTGTATTACCTAGTGTGGCCTTAGTTGATCATGTTTTCGTAATGATGGAAACATGATCTTTGATGTAATTTTGAGATCTCGAATCTCCATTTTATTTTTCATTAAATTATGTTTTTAAATTAGAATGTAAATAGGTTTATATTTTGTAATTTATTAAATGTATTTTGAGAAGACTAAAGATGGAGATCGGATTGCTCACTCCCGCTACATGGACCAAGATGGAACATCAAGACAAGCTTCTCGGGTCCAAATGGGTTGGATTCCAAAGTTGTATTTTGTTCATTTTGGTAGATAGGCCACACTAGGACTTTGTAATATTTTTATGTTTTTTTCCGTTCTTGTTACTTTTTCATCACATGATAGTTAGTGCATCATATTCCGCCTAAACCAAACCACCTACTACTTAAATGCATGAAAATTGACTCATATAGTTTGAATGTTAGTTATCATGGACATAAAGATGTCACTCGATTTTAAGCCATAATTTTAGTTTATTCATTCTCGCATGCTAGATATTAGTTCACTTAAAATTGAATTAAAATAAAATTGATGGGATCTTCCTCTAAACCTAAAATTGACACTAGTCTTTATAGGCCAAACTACTATGAATCCCTACTTCGTCGGTAGGCATATAGGACCTTACTCTCCATATGACCCCTTCTACGTTGGGTAAGTAGTGTGTGTTGACCTATTTTATCTCAACATTATAGTCCGAAGAGTTTCTCGTGATTATGATGGACTAAAGATAGAATTTACAGAAATTTATCGACTAAGAATTCTAAAGTTAGAATTAGCCAAGAGGTTGGCTTATCAATTTACAGATAATTGAGTCTTGGGATCATTTATATAATTCTTGAGGGAGGTCAATTGTATAAATGCTCGAGTCTTTGCATTAAAAAAAAATTTGCACTAGACTTAAATTCAAATCGATGAGTATGCTTATTATGGTTTTTCTTCTTTTTCAGAGTAGAACTCATTTATATTGATAATACTGCATATAACAAATGGCTGGAAATACTGATATCCCTATGCCAAATCCTGGCTTAAATCTTTTATGGACCACATGAATCAGTCCACGCGACTGAAGAATGACGGGTCCAACTTTGCGGACTGGGAGGCGGCATTACATAATGCTGCCTATGCTGACGGTAAGTTCAAGTACTTGACTGAGCCAATACCGCCAAACCCAGGCCCCAATGCGAGAGCTAACGAAGCCTTTGAATATAGTGACTTCCTTATGGAAGCGGGTGCGATAAAGAACGTACTCATCTTTGCAATGGAAAGCAATTTGCAAAGACGCTTCATTGCCCAAGGTGCAAACAAGATTTTCACCACGCTCACTAACGAATTCTCAAAAGCACAGAGGATCGTTACTTATGAGCATACTTGTCGCTTCCTTGAGGCGAAACTCCAGAAGGGCCAACCAGTTAGCCCACACATTCTTGATATGATTGAGAATGTCGAGAAACTGGAGGCACTTGATTGCAAAATCAGTGAGAGCATAATCATTGACCATGTGCTTCATTCACTTCATGTTGGTTTTGCCCTTTTCAGGGCAAATTACTATATGAATGATATGAAGAAAAGTCATCATCAGCTACACTCACTTCTCGTACAGACCGAGAATGATATGAAATTGAGTGGGAGCATGAAGCAAGATGTTCTCATGATTTCCAACGAGGGCAAAGGTAAGGGCAAGGCTCATGGCAACCTAGCTGTAGGAAAGCCAAAGTTTAAAAAGCCAGGAAACGGCAAGAGTGGGCCTGGTGAGACTAGTGGCTCAGAAGGCAAGGCAAAGAGCAAAGACAGTAACATGGAGTGCCACCATTGCCACAAGACTGGGCATTGGAGGAGGAACTGTCCCGAGTACCGTGAGGACATAAAAGCAGGCCGTGTCATTCTTGTTGGTATGTCATCTTTTATTCATATGATTGAGATCAACCATGCAAGTTTCGGAACTTGGGTACTTGATACAGGTTGTGGTTCCCATCTGTGTAATCATTTGCAGGGCCTAAGAAACATCACACCTCTCGCAAAGGGTGATGTGGACCTGCGAGTGGGGAATGGAGCAAGAGTTGTTGCAGTCTCAGTGGGAACATATGTAATCCAACTCCCGAGTGGTTTTGAGTTATATTTATATAACTGTTGCTATGTACCCAGTTTATCTAAGAACATGATTTATGTTTCCGTACTAGATAAAGACGGTTTTTCATTTTCAATAAAGGACAATAGCTGTATTTTCTCTTTTAATGAAATGATTTATGGAAAAGCAGTTTCCATGAATGGAATTTATATCTTAGATCAAACCACAGACATATTGCATGTGAATAATAAGAAATTAAAGGTTGGTGACAAAGATCAAACTTATCTATGGCACTGCCGTATGGGACACATAAATGAGAAACGTGTAAAGAAGCTCATTGACAATGGGACTATCTCCCCATTTGATTACGAATCATTTGGCACGTGTGAATCATGTCTTATCGGTAAAATGACTCGAATTTCCTTCAAAGGTGTTGGAATGCGCGCTAGTGACCTATTAGGACTCATACATACTGATGTATGTGGACCTATGTCGATAAACGCGAGACGGCTATAAATATTTTATCACTTTCACGGATGATTTGAGTAGATACGGATATGTCTACTTAATGAAGCATAAAAGTGAGTCCTTTGAAAAGTTCAAGGAGTACCAGAATAAGGTTGAAAACCAACTGGGAAGAAAGATTAAAGAACTTCGTTCAGATCGTGGTGGCAAATATCTTTCAAATGAGTTTGATCAACACCTTAAAAACTGTGGTGTAGTATTACAGTTAACTCCACCTGGAACACCTCAATTAAATGGTGTGTCCGAACGGAGAAATCGAACATTACTTGATATGGTTCGATCCATGATGAGTCAAATGGTAGTACCAGATTCATTATGGGGTTATGCTCTTTTGTCAGCTGCTCTTATACTTAACCAAAGTCCGTCTAAAGCTGTAGACAAGACTCCATATGAGTTATGGAAGGGAACGATCCCTAACTTGTCCTTTCTTCGGGTTTGGGGCTGCGAGGCTTATGTAAAGTGGAGACACGAGGATAAGCTCGGCCCGCAATCGGTCAAGACATAATTTGTTGGTTATCCAAAAGGAATGTTTGGTCATTACTTCTATTCGCCTACCGAACAACGAGTTTTTGTTGCGGCTAGTGCGAAGTTCTTAGAGAAAGAGTTTCTCGAGAATAAGTAAGTAATAGAACCTTCGATCTGTCGGAGATTCAAGAACCAAAAACCGAGCAACCAATGGAGGAAGAGGTTCCTTCAACTTCTGCTACGGTTAACATCCCTATGGAACCTAGGAGGTCGGGTAGAGTCTCCATTCCTCCAGACAGATACATTGGTATGGTCGAGGAGAATGAGAGATATAATGTTTTACTCCTAGAGAGTAACGAACCCGCTACCTATAAAGGTGCCATGACTTGTTCCGACTCTAAGCTATGGCTTGAAGCCATGCAATCCGAGATGGACTCCATGTATGAGAATGACGTTTGGGATCTTGTTGATTTGCCTGATAAGGTACGGCCTCTTTAGTGCAAATGGCTTTATAAGATAAAGCATTCCATATAAGGATAACCAGACACCTATAAAGCACGACTAGTTGCGAAAGGTTTCACTCAAGTGCAAGGATTGCATTATGATGAAATTTTTGCACCCGTAGTTATACTGCGTTTCATTCGGATAATCTTAGCGATTGCCGCTTTTCATGACTATGAAATTTGGCAAATGGACGTGAAAACCGCCTTCTTAAACGGTTATTTGGAGGAGGAATATTACATGGTACAACCCGAAGGTTTCATTGATCCTAAAAATCCTAAGAAAGTTTGCAAGCTTAAGCGTTCCATTTATGGACTTAAGCAACCTTCTCGGAGTTGGAATCATCGTTTTGACCAGGTGATAAAAGAAAATGGTTTCACTCGATTGGTCGAGGAACCATGCTTGTATGTCAAGTCGAGTAGGAGTAAGATTGTATTCTTAATATTGTATGTTGATGACATACTCTTGATTGGGAATGACATCCCTCTCTTATCTTCGGTAAAAGTATGGTTAAAGAACCATTTCCAGATGAAAGATATGGGTGAGGTACAACGCATATTAGGGATCCGTATCTATAGAGATAGATCATGACGGATGTTATCAATCAGTCAGGAGTCTTATATAGATAAGATTCTTGAGAGGTTCAGCATGACCAACTCCAAGAAGGGGAACCTTCCAATGATTTCTGGGATGCATTTGAGTAAAGCTCAGGCACCCAAGACATCGGAAGAGGTCGAGCGCGTGAGTCGTGTTCCTTATGCATCAGCTATAGGATCGATCATGTATGTCATGATATGCACACGTCTGGACGTGGCATATGCATTGAGTATGACGAGTCGGTACCTAGGCAATCCAGGTGAAGCACACTGGATGGTTGTCAAAAACATCCTTAAGTACTTACGAAGGACTAAGGATTGGGTATTGACTTATGGAGGAGACACTGAGCTATGCGCAATTGGTTACGCAGATGCTAGCTTCCAAACAGATCGAGATGACTCGAAATCTCAGTCTGGATTCGTTTTTACTCTTAATGGCGCTGCGGTCAGTTGGAAAAGCTCCAAACAGAGTGTTATAGCAGATTCTACTACTGAGTCCAAGTACTATGCCGCTTCAGAAGCTGCAAAGAAAGCTATATGGATGCGTTAGTTCTTACAAGGACTTACCGTAGTCTCTAGTTCGAATGACCCTATCACCATCTATTGTGATAATAGAGGTGCCATCTTCCAGGCTAAGAAGCCTAAGTCCAGCAACAAGTCTAGACATGTACTTAGGAAGGCTCACATGATTTGAGATTACGTGCAACAAAAGGAGATAGTGATTGACAAGATTGCTTCGGATGACAACATCGCGGACCCTCTCACTAAACCGCTAAAATATGATAAGCATGAAGGGCACGTTATTTCCATGGGAATTAAACGTGTTCCTGAGTTGTAGTAGCTGTTTTATGTGGATTAGATAAATGTATCTTTTTCATGCACTATTTATAACATCATCGTATTGTTTCATATTTTGTTTTTCATGTGGATTGTACGACAACATTAAACGTCACAATGTGAACTGAATTACATTATAATTGTTTTGGTCCGTAATCGCCTACATGAGCTAATAACTCTGCCAATTATCTTGTGAAGTTGATTGATGGTGGGTTCAACGAGCCATAAGTCAAACGGTTGACTGATCGATCACAGTTACGAGTTATAAAGATACCTCGTAGGACATCGTGACAACGTTATGGAGTCCTAAATGTTTCAGAACATTCGGTACCAGGTCGTGGATAGGACGTCCATAGTGTTCCTTAGAGTCGATTCTTTTGACTATCGACTGTCTCTTGAGATTAAGGCAGTTTTTGTGGGAAATATCGGTATACTTCCCTTTAAAATGTTCGGATTATAATGAAATTATAACTATATGAATTTCTCGTCATAAATGAAATTGCATTATATAAACAAGAGATTAAGAAATAACCTTCGGTTTTAGAAAAAGGCCTAAGAACAAATACCAAAGTAGGTATTCTCCTAATCGTTACACCCAAGATGGTTCAAGAAATGCCTTCGTCGTGCTAGAACGAATACCCAAAATTACTTCTAATTTTGTGTGTATTGATGATGAATATGAAGATGAATAAGAGAGATAAAAATCAGAATTTTTCTTCTCTTCTTATTTTGTGTGTGCCGTGAGATCCCCTTAGGCAATTAGGGTTTCTATTTCTTTTTATTCCTCCCTCATATATCCGGGTATCAAGAGGAAGAATAAAAGAAACCCTAGTTTCCTTATTTAACTCAACCTCTGTTAGGTAGTTAGCATATCATTTTAATATGTACATAATGTAATATGTATTCTAATTATTACTAGTAATGGACCGTCACATAAACCGAGTAATGCCGGACCAATACACTATAATAATATCGTGTAATACATATTCGCCAACTTAAATATAACAGTTTACATTTAGTTTGACCAACATTATATACATTGATTAATTATAACATTTTATATTCAATTACCAGCTAACATTATTTAATCGTTATTAAATAATCGTATCATCATCACATTTGAGTCATTTGACTAACCTTTTAGTCAAATACATCGACTAACCTTTTAGTCATTTAATTTAGGCATCAATATGATTATTTTCTCAAATAATCACATCTCTCAAACACATCCTTTAGGTGTGACTCTTAGGGATCAGTTGATCACCGCCATCTGTATGACAATAACGTCAAACTTATCTAGCAAGCCAACCGTTATCATTAAACGTTAATCAACTGATTATAATACAAAGTATATCCTGTGAACCTTAGTTGTTATCACACTAACTGTGGAGGACACTAGCTCCAACAATCTCCCACTTGTCCTTACAAGTGTATGTGCGATAACCGATTCTCATATCCTTAAATTTCTCCCACTCAATGTAAAACAATTTGCAAAGTCCGCATTCACAAAGGTCGTATTTTACAAGTGATCAGTATCAAGAGTGGTTTTCCCGACTAGAGAGTAACTCAACTGATAAACGAATCATTATTCGAGCATGACCATGCATTTTAGTTACTACTCCTCGAGTATCCCTGAGAAATAACAAAACCTGATAAAGGGTTGGATATTTTCCTTAACGCGAATCCTGCAGATGTAAGCACAGTATGAAATGACCCAGTAAAAATCTGCTTGGCCTCCTGTTACGGTCGACCGTGAGAAAGAAACCAAAGTCACCCAAAAACTGCCTTAATCTCAAGAGACAGTCGATAGTCAAAAGAATCGACTCTAGGAACACTATGGACGTCCTAATCCACGACCTGGCACCGAATGTTGTTAAACATTTAGGACTCCATAACGTCGTCACGAATTACAATGTCCTACTAGGTATCCTTATAACTCGTATTTGTGATCGATCAGTCAACAGTTTGACTTATGGCTCGTTGAACCCACCATCAATCGACTAACAATATAATAGCCAGAGTTATCAGCTCATGTAGGCGATTACGGACCAAAACACATATAATGTTATTCAGTTCACTTTGTGGTGTTCAATGTTGTCCATACAATCCACATGAAAAACAAAATATGAAAACAATACGATGAAGTTATTATTAGTATATGAAAAAGATGTATCTAATTCATACAAACAGCTAATACAACTCAGGAACACGTTTAATTCCCATGGAAGTAACGTGCCCTACATGCTTATCATGTCTTAACGGTTTAGTGAGAGGATCTGCTATGTTATCATCCGTAGCAATCTTGTCTATCACTATCTCCTTTTGCTCCACGTAATCTCTGATCATGTGAGCCTTCCGAAGTACATGTCTAGATTTGTTGTTAGCCCTAGGCTCCTTAGCCTGGAAGATGGCACCACTATTATCCCAATAGATGGTGATCGGGTCATTCGAACTAGGAACTATGGCAAGTCCTTATAAGAATTGACGCATCCATATAGCTTCCTTTGCAGCCTCTGAAGCGGCATAGTACTCGGACTCAGTCGTAGAATCTGCTATAACACTCTGCTTGGAGCTTTTTCAGCTGACCGCAGCGCCATTAAGAGTAAATACGAATCCAGACTGAGATTTCGAGTTATCCCGATCCGTTTGGAAGCTAACATCTGCGTAACCGGTTGCGCAAAGCTCAGTCTCTCCTCCATAAGTCAATACCCAATCCTTAGTCCTCTGTAGGTACTTAAGGATATTTTTAACAGCAATCCAGTGTGTTTCACCTGGATTGCCTTGGTACCGACTGGTCATACTCAAAGCATATGCCACGTCTGGACGTGTGTATATCATGGCATACATGATAGATCCTATAGCTGATGCATAAGAAATTCGACTCATGCGCTCGACCTCTTCTGATGTCTTGGGTGCCTGAGCTTTACTCAAATGCATCCCAGACGTCATTGGAAGATACCCCTTCTTGGAGTTGGTCATGCTGAACCTTTCAAGAATCTTATCTATCTAAGACTCTTGACTGAGTGATAACATCCGTCGTGATCTATCTCTGTAGATAGGAATTCCCAATATGCGTTGTGCCTCGCCCAGATCTTTCATCTGGAAATGGTTCTTTAACCATACCTTAACCGAAGATAAGAGAGGAATATCATTCCCTATCAAGAGTATGTCATCGACATACAATATAAAGAAAACGATTTTACTCCCACTCGACTTGACATATAAGCATGGTTCCTCAACCGATCGAGTGAAACCATTCTCTTTTATGACTTGGTCGAAACGATGATTCCAACTCCGAGAAGCTTGCTTAAGTCCATAAATGGAACGCTTAAGCTTGCACACTTTCTTAGGATTTTTAGGGTCAATGAAACCTTCGGGTTGTACCATGTACAACTCCTCCTCCAAATAACCGTTTAAGAAGGCGGTTTTCACGTCCATCTGCCAAATTTCATAGTCATGAAAAGCGGCAATCGCTAAGATTATCCGAATGGAACGCAGCATGACTACGGGTGCAAAAATTTGATCATAATGCAATGCTTGCACTTGAGTGAAACCTTTTGCCACTAGGCGTGCCTTATAGGTGTCTGGTTGTCCCCTTACGGAATGTGTTATCTTGTAAAGCCATTTGCACTAAAGTGGCCGAACCTTATCAGGAAAATCAACCAGATCCCATACGTCATTCTCATACATAGAGTCCATCTCGGATTGCATGGCCTCATGCCATAGCTTTGAGTCGGAACAGGTCATGGCTCTTTTATAGGTAGCGGGTTCGTTACTCTCTAGGAGCAAAACATCGTCTCTATCGTTCTCCTCGACCATACCAATGTATCTGTCTGGAGGTATGGAGACTCTACCCGACCTTCTAGGTTCCTCAGGAATATTAACTGCAGCAGAAGATGGAGGAACATCTTCCTCCATCGGTTGCTCGGTTGTTGGTTCTTTAATCTCCGACAGTTCGAAGATTCTATTACTCGTCTTGTTCTCGAGAAACTCTTTCTCTAGAAACTTCGCACTAGCCGCAATAAAAACACGTTGTTCGGTAGGCGAATAAATGTAATGACCAAACATTCCTTTTGGATAACCAATAAAGTATGTCTTGACCGATCGCGGGCCGAGCTTATCCTCGTGTCTCCACTTGACATAAGCCTCGCAGCCCTAAACCCGAATAAAGGACAAGTTAGGGACTGTTCCCTTCTGCAACAGGAGTTCAATGCCATGCTCAAAGTCAAGGCCAATCAACCTATGATCAGCCTAACCAGGATTCAATGCCAAACCTACCCTATGTCAAAAGCTATCTTAATGCTTTGTATAGCCCAGGCCCAAGCCACCACACAAAGACACGAGCCAGTGGTAGCCATGACACGAGCCAAGACCAAACAAGCCACAAAACAGACTCACAAAACAAGCCAACAAAACCTTTGGAAACTCAGCCAGCAGCATTGCCTTGGGGAGGGTCTCAGGGCAACTTCCAAGCTTAGGGACTCCAAACCAACTATGGGGCATGGTACTAGGGAGGGTCTACTACCTTTTTGTCCAGGAAACCTTCCTCAGAAAACGTCAAGAACACCCCTCAAAACACAACCCAAGTGAACCAGTCCAGTTACAGCCTTACATGTAGCAGTTTAGCTGTTTTGTCAAACCTTCCTCTTTTAGCCAATCAAACAAGCCTAACCAATCCCTAAACCTATGTCTTGGGAAGGTCCTCTACAACTTTCCCCAGGACTTCCCTTCCAAGAAACAAACACACAAAGAGTTAGCTTAGGGACAACTTCAAACTGTCCAGATTTCAGCCTTTGTTGTAGTAGTTAATATGTCACTGTCAATCTTCCCCTTTTGAACAAACAATGCGTGAGGTACCTTTAGCACATCTTTGGGAGCCTTCCTACTTCAGTTTGGTTCACAAACCCAAGCTTGAAAGTCCACTCTTCACCCAAGACACACCTGATCAAACAATTAAGGAAGATTGTCTCTTTAGAAACTACTTTCTACTTTATCTACTTTATGTCAGAATTCTGCAAGTTTGTAGCTGTTATTTTGTTTCATGTTGTAAGCCCTTGTGGCCCTAGATGTGTCCTAAACGTCTGAGTGTATCCTTGCTGCCTATATAAGGCCTTCACCTAATGAAATACAAATCAGATTTGAAGTAAAACATAAAACTGAAACCTTGTTTCTGTTGCAATCTCTTGGCTGTGTGCTTGAGACAACTTCCTTTGCTTTGTGCTTGGAAGTGAGCTTGGGTCCTTAGCTGTGTGCTGGGATCAAGGTTCAACCCTCAACCATTGGCTTTGTGCTTTGGTTAAGGTCCTATCCTTGTTCTTTAACAATCAATTCAAACAGAAAACAGAGTATTTGCAAGTGTCTTAATCTTAGCTCAATTGTCATTGTTTAGTTGTCTTTTCTGAATAGTTTCAGTGCAAATTGGTTATCAGAGCTTTGGTTTGTGAGTTCATCTACCTAACTACATTAAAAACACAAAATACAACCATGAGTGAAGAGAGAATCACAGGTCTTGAAAACACAGTTCAAGATCTTGTCAGAACTGTAATGGAGGTCTCTAGATCTGTCAATGAACTCCTTGAGGGCCAACAGAACAATGATACAAGGGGAGGCAGAGGTCGAGGAAGAGGAGCACCTTTCCCACAAGGTGGAGTAAGGAGGAGACAACCTGTAGATCAGTTTGAAATGTCAGATTCAGATGGCTCAGATCACAATCTTCTCAGACACCAAGACAAAGATATCAAGGTAGAGATTCCTGACTTTCTAGGTAGCTTGAACCCTGATGATTTCTTAGATTGGCTAAGGTCTGTAGAAAGAGTCTTTGAGTTTAAAGGATACACTGATAGAAAGGCTTTTAAGGTTGCTATCATGAAACTAAAAGGCTATGCCTCACTGTGGTATGAAAACATGAAAACCTTGAGGGTTAGGGAAGGGAAAGAACCTGTTAAGTCATGGCTCAAACTGAAAAAGAAGATGAGAGCTAAGTTTGTCTCTAGGGACTACACTCAGGACATGTTCATTAAGCTCACTCACCTTAAACAAGAACAAAAACCTGTAGAATCTTATTTAAGAGACTTTGAACAACTTACATTGCAATGTGAGGTTGTTGAGAAATCTGAGCAAAAGATAGCAAGGTTTTTAGAAGGCTTGGATGAGAGGATAGCTAGTAAAGTTAGGCTGCAAAACATATACTCCTTTGAGGAAGCTGTCAACTTGTCCTTAAGAGTAGAAAAGTTGGGGAAAGGGAAAGCCAGTGTCTCTAAAACTCCTGCTAGAACACCTAACTACAAACCTTTTGTAGGAATTAAGATGGGAGAACCTGTGGCTCCTACTAAGACTCCTTTTAACCCTGATAAAAGCAAGGTTGTTGAGGCAGGCCAAAGGAAGACTACCCCCCTCAAAAAGTGTTTTCAATGTCAAGGATATGGACATTTTGCTAGAGAATGTCCATCTAAAAGAGCTCTGAGCACTCTAGAGGTAATCCATTGGGGGGATGATGAGGTGTTGGTCTGTGATGAGGAGATGGAAGAGCCTGAGATAGAGGCTAGTGAGGAGTTGATAGAACCTGATGCTGGGTTAAGTCTGGTGACTTGGAGGGTGATGCACACACAACCCCAACCCTTAGAAGAAGATCAAAGACACCAGATCTTTAGAACTAGGTGCACCATAAAAGGGAGGGTGTGTAATCTGATTGTGGATGGAGGGAGTTGCACCAATGTAGCCTCTAAGACAATGGTGGATAAACTAACATTGCCCACCAAAGACCACCCTCAACCTTACAAGCTTAGGTGGCTGAACAAGGGGGCTGAAGTTAGAGTAGATCAACAATGTGTTGTTCCATTTTCTATTGGGAAAGGATATGCTGATGAGGCCCTGTGTGATGTATTGCCTATGGATGCTTGTCACCTTCTATTAGGGAGGCCCTGGGAGTTTGATAGGGATGCTGTCCATCAGGGAAGGGACAATACCTACTCTTTTAGGTTTGGGAAGAAGAAAATCATCTTAGCTCCTTTACCCCCTATCCTGAAAGGGAACCCTCCACTCTTAACTGAAACTGTTAAGGAAGTTCTGCTGTTAAGTGAAGCAGAGATGGAGCAAGAGTTAAATGATCTTAGGCCAGTCTATGTCCTCCTCACCAAGGAGGTAGGGGAAGGGTCTAACCAAGTGCCCAAGGAAGTGCAAGCCTTGCTGAAAACCTATGAGGATGTTTTCCCTGCTGAACTACCTAGTGGATTACCCCCACTAAGGGGAATTGAGCACCACATTGATCTAGTACCTGGGGCTGTCCTTCCAAACAAGCCAGCCTATAGAAGTGACCCCAGGGCAACACAAGAGCTGCAATCTCAGGTGGGAGAATTGCTTAGCAAAGGGTATGTCAGGGAGTCTCTTAGTCCTTGTGCTGTACCAGCACTGCTAGTGCCTAAGAAGGATGGAACTTGGAGGATGTGTATAGATAGCAGAGCAATTAACAATATCACCATTAAGTATAGGTTCCCTATACCTAGACTCAATGACATTCTGGATGAACTCAGTGGGGCTCAAGTGTTCACTAAGATTGATCTAAGGCAAGGGTATCATCAAGTAAGGATAAGAGCTGGAGATGAGTGGAAGACTGCTTTCAAGACCAAGCATGGGCTGTATGAATGGTTAGTGATGCCATTTGGGCTCTCCAATGCCCCTAGCACCTTCATGAGGCTCATGACAGAAGTCTTAAGGCCTTACTTGGGAAATTTCATTGTGGTATACTTTGATGACATTCTAGTCTACAGTTCAAGCAAGAAGGAACACCTACAACATCTGAACTTGCTTTGTGAGGTTCTCAGGAAGAATAAACTATATGGTAAGCTAGAGAAGTGCACTTTCATGCAGTTTAAGGTTCATTTCCTTGGGTTCATCATATCAAAGGATGGGGTAGCTGTTGATCCTGAGAAGGTTAAGGCAATCAGGGATTGGCCCACACCTAAGACAGTGACAGAGGTCAGGAGTTTCCATGGGTTGGCATCCTTCTATAGAAGGTTCATTCAGGGGTTCAGTTCTATCATGGCTCCTATCACAGAATGCATGAAGAAAGGAGAGTTTACTTGGGGAGAAAAGGCAGAGAAGTCCTTCAAAACCATTAAGGATCTGTTGTGTAGATCCCCTATACTAGGCTTACCTGACTTTAACAAACTGTTTGAAGTAGAATGTGATGCAAGTGGGTTAGGAGTTGGGGCAGTACTGGTTCAAGAGAAGAGGCCCATAGCCTATTTCAGTGAGAAGCTAAGTGGAGCAAGGTTGAATTACTCTACCTATGACAAAGAGTTTTATGCCATAGTGAGAGCTCTGAATCATTGGGGGCATTACCTAAAACCTAAGCCTTTTGTGCTACATTCAGACCATGAGGCTTTAAAGTTCATCAATGGTCAACACAAACTCAACCCCAGGCATGCCAAGTGGGTAGAATTCCTGCAATCTTTCTCCTTTTCAAGCAAGTACATAGAAGGCAAGAACAATGTAGTAGCTGATGCTCTTTCTAGGAGATCTGTGATGTTGTCATTCATGGAGCAAAGGGTCCTAGGCTTTGAATTCATGAAGGAACTCTACATGGAAGATCCAGACTGCAAGGAGGAATGGGAAGTGTATGCAGAAGGAAAACTCAAGAAGGGGAGCAAGTACTTGACACAGAATGGATTCCTCTTCAAAGGAAACAAACTATGCATACCTAGAGGTCCTTACAGAGGATTACTAGTCAAGGAGGTCCATTGCAATGGACTTGCAGGGCACTTTGGGGTACAAAAGACCTATGAGATATTGCATGAGCAGTTCTATTGGCCCAAGATGCTAGGTGATGTGCAGGACACTATTAAAAGGTGCAAACCCTGTCAACTAGCCAAGTCACAGTTCCATGCAGGTCCCTACACCCCACTACTTGTACCAAACAAACCTTGGGAGGACATCAGTATGGATTTCATAGTGGCATTGCCTAGGACACAAAGGGGCAAAGACTCAGTAATGGTGGTAGTGGATAGGTTCAGCAAAATGGCCCATTTTGTTGCTTGTAAGAAGACAGAAGATGCCATGGGGGTAGCATAACTCTACTTCAAGGAAATAGTAAAGTTGCATGGGGTACCAAGAAGCATTGTGTCTGATAGGGATACTAAGGTTATGAGCCACTTTTGGAGGTCACTCTGGAGGCTCCTAGGTTCAAGGTTACTCTTCAGCACAGCATACCATCCCCAAACAGATGGGCAGACAGAGGTTACTAACAAAACTCTAGGAAGAATCTTGAGATGTATCATTGCTAAGTCATTAAAGGATTGAGATATCAAACTGTCACAAGCTGAGTTTGCATTCAATAGAGCTCCCTCACACAGCACAGGTAAGACCCCTTTTGAAGTTGTTTATGGTGCTAATCCTCTAATGCCTACAGACCTAGCACCAGTGATAAGGAAAGAAGTCAACTATGATGCCAAAGAAAGGGTACAA